>JAVFBX010228640.1:0-10951 GCA_034783855.1 Mopalia kennerleyi | reverse complement strand
CCCCCCGGCAAGCCTTTCCTAGGGAGCCTGTCCCCTTAATCTATCGCCCGCGGGACACCCGAAAGCAGATCGTAATGGTGACCGTTCCCGGCCCATTATTGGTGGACGACGGGCCGGACCGACTGGAGCTCGTGCTCAAAGACGTCATCAAGGTCCGCGTGGGGACCGCCCAGGAGGTCGTGGAAGGTAAGTGGTCAGACTTCGCACTCTGCTACGTAATGCCACTCGAGCCAAGGCCTGACGATCGAGGACCCCCAGCGTGTCTGTGTCGCGGATGACCGCATCTCGTGGAGCAGTCTCTGTTACTTCGCCGTGAGCTGCGTTGAGTATCTCAGGCAGCTCCATCGATGCTGTCCACCGCCAGAGTTTGACGGCCCATCCGGCCCACCGGAAGAAGCCGCGGAGGTACAGAGAAATATCGCCCGCGAGCTGGCCGGCTAGAAGCGGGTTGACGCCGAAAAGGGACACATCAATGACCTACGCGCCGAGGACGTCCTCGCCGTACGAGAAAAACAGGGCAGCCGGTGCACCGCCTGCAACTGCGCGCTTCTATGGTGCTGGCAGTGTAAGGACACCCGCCAGTTCAGCGTTGACCGCCTGGATAACGCCCAGGGCCACACCCGGGACAACGTCCACCTGACCGGTCTGGAGTGCAACCACCGTCGGGGGGCGGCAACGTTGCGCTGAATGGGTCATTCAGGCGGAGGCTCCCTCAGATGAGCTCATCATCATCTGAGAAACCATCAGGGGGTAGCTCAGTGTCTGAGGGATCTACAAGAATCTCTTCCCTAACGAAGCCGCGCTCTGTTCCATCCTGCAGATAGTACAGCACTGGCTCATCAGACTTCGTGACCGAACGCTCTTTCCGGTACACCTTGAGGGACGATATAGGGTCAGTAGCGCGGCGGCGTCCACCCTGTAGCTCACCAGGCCGAGCACCAACACCCGAGGAAAGCTTTTCTCGGCGCTACCAACTGAGCGGCCAGCTACAACGGAGGAGGGGATTTGTGCAACCGATTTGGCCTCGATGGCTGCCGAAGGCTTCTTGCCGATGAGTCAGGTCTCCCCATCATTCAAAGCCGCAATGACAGCAGGCAGCCGAGAAACCCAGTCGGACGAATACACGCCAGACGAGAGCCGCATCTTTTGAGCGTATTGGTGTCCAAAGAGTCGCTCAGATAGGGTCCGATTGAAACGCTCCACAATTCCCTGATCCCGATGGACGTCAACGCGGCCGCGCTGAACTTTGACGTTGTGTTTGGCTAGAAGCTCTCTCACCACGCTCATGAACTCGCGCCCTGGGTCGACCTGGAGTAGACTCGGCCATTTAAGAGGGCTCCGCATTTAGTTGCGAGAGAGAGCGCGTCAGCGACCCCTTTCGCCTCTTTTGTGGCCAACGACTCGGCCTCTGTATAGCGTGAAGCCACCTCGACGACTGTATGAACGTATTTGTAGGCGTCGTCGCGGCGTCGAAGTCCGCACAGCATGGCCTTGGCGGCGGAGCGCATCGTTGATCCAGTCGAGGCCATTTCACCTGAGCCGCATGAAGCTGTTCGACGGCTTTGTCATGGCGATGTCGCTCCTCCTCAACTTCAGATCTTCGCAACGATGAGAAGAGGAAGTTCGACCCCTAGAAAGCCACAACGTTGGCAAGAAAACATCTCAGAAGCATTGTTATTGAGGCCATCGTGAGCGCTACTTCATGATATCAGCAGGTATAATCCCCTGTTTAATTAGAGCGACCTTGGACTCCAAAGCCAAGGTGACGTCTGCAACGGCCAAACCCACATCTCGTGGAGATAAGTCGAATTTGGGGTAAGCGCCTAAAAATACCATTTTACATATGCGAGCGTAGCTTACGGCGAACAGGGAGAAAACCGCAGCATGGTGCAGCGTGTTGACGAGCATCTTTCCATCGGAATACAGTTTTATCTGCAGAGCACTTCGTTATGCCATGTAGTGCGGCTGTTCAATTGAGGGATGGCTTTGGCTTTGGTTCCTCTTTTAGGCCAAGGCCTTTGCCAGGCGGCGCTTGCTTCCCTTGCGACCCCCAGGGCTGGAGATAGAACAGCACCGCCCCGGCTAAAGCCACTCCTCCTATAACCCGAGGTATCCAGTCGGTGGCGGCATTCCGTGCTCGTGGTTCTTCTGGTCGCTCCGGTTGACCTGTCCGCTGTTCTGGCAACTCCGGTGGACTTTTCCGTAGTTCTGTTAACTCCGCCGGACGTCTGCGGATTAGTCGGTCCCAAAAGCCGAAGCTTGGCTTGTTGAAGCACAGCCTTTGGTCTGTCCTGTTTCGCCTGCCTGGCGGCAGCTGCAGCCCCCCCATGGCGACTTTCTTTGGATTCTTCTTGTTAGTCACTCTCAGCATCTCTGGCTCCGCCGTCTTCTCTGGCTCTGCTGTCTTCTCCATAATTTTTGTTGGTTGAATCGTGCATGTCTTGAGGAAATGATTCTTCAAATTGGCAGTACTTGATAGTGGCAAGCGCTGTGGTAAGCAGTGCTAACCACATGGCGAACGTGCGATAAACACCTCGCATACAACTGCTTATAGCGTGCTCAACGATCTGATCAGCCTCCAGCTCTGCGACGAGCCTTGAATGGGTTTCTAAGGGGATGGGAAGCAGCTTGCAGACCACCCCTGTAAACAGCTGCATAGCTGCCTTCCAAAGAGTCTTCGTTATAGCCGCGCTTAACCGCGCTTCATAACGAGAATACAACTTGTCTGTGAGCGTGCGAGATAATAATAATAATAATAATAATAATAATAATAATAATAATAATAATCATAAGATCTTTATTTAGACTGGGTAGCTTGATTAACACATAAACTAGTCTTCCCTAAGGCCCAGCAGAAGGTTAGTAAAACGTTAGTAAAGATATTTAAAGTATGATTTAGGTAAACAATTAAGCTTAGATAAAGTTCAATTCAAACTATCACAGATATAAACATACTAATTAGGCTAAAGGGTATATAGTAGACCACAAACTAAGACCAGTGTATCTAAATATTGTTAGACACACGTAGCACACACACACGCACCCACACTCACGCATATAAATGTATAATTTGAATACAACTTATGTACATACATGTGCATAAATGCAATAAAACATGACATCAGTAAGAATTTATATAGTTTACTAAAATCACTGATAAAAGCTAAAAATAGTGCGTATAAGATTAAAATGGGATACATTTTCTGTTTGAAATAAAATATCACAACAAATCTAAAAAATTCCCTTTTAGAACAGTACATTTAAAAGAGACGAGGGAGGAGGCGGCTCGCACCTCATGAGGTAGTACGTTCCATATCTTGGTACCAGTGTACTGGAAACTCCGACGAAAAAGTTCCAGGTTGGGGCGAGGCACCAATAAATTGCCTCTTTCTCCAGCTCGAGTTCGACTGGTCACAGGGACAAATAAATTGGCTAAATATTTTGGGGCTTGGTTGTGTTTGACTTTGTACATGAGAACACATTTATGAAATTGTATTCTTCGGGGCAAGTCAATCCACCGGAGTTGCACGAACATTTCGGATGTAGGAGACCGAGGGGGAGCTTTTAATAATATTCGTGCAGCCCTTTTCTGTAGTTTTGTTAAACGGGATAATAGACCCGATTCAGCGTTTCCCCAAATGACGTCACAATAATCAAAATTTGGAAGAATAAGGGAGTTAAAAAGCATTTTGAGAACATCAAATGGCACGGAATCCCTGAGTTTTTGTAGGACATAAAGTTTTCTTGATATTTTACTACACAATTTATTAATATGACTTTTAAAACTAAGAGTCTCGTCAAATATAACTCCTAAAACTTTAGCTTCGTGAACTCTGTTAAGTTTTACATTACATACATGTAGATAAATGTCATCGTTTGAGATTTTCCTTTGTTTCGTCCGTATAACCATGAACACTGTCTTGATTTCGTTAATGATCAATTTATTTTTATTCATCCAAATTTCCATATTATTTAAGTCCGATTGGACTCTTTCGAGGGCTGTTTGAAGACACTTGTCAGAATAATGCATAGTGGTGTCATCAGCAAACATGCTAATAGAAGAGTGTGCTACGGTGTCTGGCAAATCGTTGACAAAGATCAAAAATAGCAGGGGTCCTAAAATTGATCCCTGAGGTATACCAATATTAACATATTTCCTGTCCGTCACATGAGAGTCTAAAATTACACTCTGACTGCGATTTGTTAAATAGGACTTAAACCAAGTTAGTAAATTACCATTTACACCACAAGTTTTTAACTTGTGTAACAGGATTTTGTGATCAACAGTGTCAAAGGCTTTTCGGAGATCAATGAAAACAGCCACAGGGGTTTTGCCCTTGTTAAGGTTACAAAGAAAGTCATCATACAATTTTGTTAAGGCGGTGACCGTGGAATAAGACCTCCGAAAACCAGATTGACACGGAGAAAACCAATCCTTCGTCTCCAAGAATTCATAGAGGTTATTGTAAACAGCACGTTCTACAAGTTTGCTTACCACATTTAATATTGATATAGGACGATAGTTATTTAAATCAGTGCGGTTACCTGACTTATGTAATGGGAAAATTTTAGCAAGTTTCCAATCTTCGGGCACTATGCCAGATTGCAAAGAGAAATTAATAACATATGTTAGTGATGGTAAAATAGAGATAAGTCCAGCCTTTAATAATCTTACGGATATACCGTCTAGACCAGTGGCTTTAACATCTGACATCGATTGGATTTCTTTATCTATGAATGATGAAGTTATTAAAGGGAGCAACACAATGTCTGAGTCACTAGAGTTATCTGTTCGTGGATTTGCGCACACGAGAGTGTTACGGTCCTTGTCGTCAGATACGGCACTGGGTGGATCCACAGAGAGATGTGCATCTACAAGACTTTGACCGATACTGGAGAAATAGTTGTTAAATTGGTTCGCAATCCCGACATTGTCACGAATAGTCGTGTCCCCTATCACTAACTTACGGGTCACATTTGACGATTTACCGGGTAATAAGGTTTTAATTGACTTCCATAGGTTTTTCGGATCGGATCGATTGTCTTCAATATGGCTGCGAAAGTGCTCCGACCTAGTTCGTCTGGTTAGGCCAACAACAACATTTATTTGTTTCTTGTATTTGATCCACCAGGACTGGTCCTTAGTGGACTCAAATTTACGCGAGAAATAGTCTCGGGTGTGAATTGCATTCAGCACTTCATCGTTGATCCATGGAATAGACGATTGCCTAACTCGACGATGTTTGATTGGAGCATGTTTGTTTACCACGTTGAAGAATAGGTCTTTCCATGTTGTCCACGTGTCGTTAGGGTCTGTAAATGTTTCGACAACTGACCAAGGTGTTGCAGATAAATCGACTAAAAAGTCTGATTGAACAAAATTTTTGTAACAACGATATGTCACTGTAGTATGGCGGTTATCTTTACAAATACCACCCCTTAATTTTCTAACAGTGTAGGTAAGATAGTGATCAGCTATCCCTACCGGAGCCACACCTGAACATACTATGTTTGATAGCTCATTAACGTAAATGTGGTCAATTAAAGTTTCCGTATGTTCAGTGATCCTAGTCGGTAGATCAATAAGCTGATGGTATTGATAATCCTGCATGCACCGTACAAATTCATCGACATCGGCATCTGCGTTTTTTAATATGTTGTAATTAAAATCACCGACTATTATAGATTCAACACCCGTTGGTATGGCATCGAGAAATTCTGAAAAATATTCGGACGAATGACGAAGAATTGTCAGGTGGCTTTATAAACACAAGATAATAAGATTGGTGACGAATCTGTCAAGCTAATCTCTATACTTACACACTCGATAGAGTCTAGTGTAGTGTCAGCGTGCCTGTTGTATGACAGACCATTGGATATATACAGCAGTACGCCCCTCCCCTCCGACCGTCACCCTGATCACGCCTTTCAATTGAGTAACGGTCTATTTGTAGATCATGATCAGAATGTTGAGCGTCCGAGAGCCACGTTTCGCAAATAGCTAACACGTCAAACTTTTAATGTAACAGTAGGACTTTCACTTGGTCAAGCTTGTGGAATAGACTTCCTACGTTTAGCTGTGCAATACTGAGGCCTCTAGGGAGCGACGGTATATTAAATAAAGGGCTTGCATTACTACCCAGATTTAAGCTATTGTTCGGTGAGGCGTGAATGTCGGTATTAACGTGTGGCATGGACAAATGAGTTATTGAAGTCGAAAGGCAAACACTTATTATATCGCCAGTCATCATTCCCTCTCCATATGTCAGCTAACTCAAATATGTCTATATCTACACACTGTGCATGAAATGTGCGAGAGCACTTATGACAATAAATACCAGAATGAGACACTTCCACCAAGTCACTGCATTCCGAACAAATTTCTGGAGGCCCAGGGCAGAGTTCCACGTCTCCACTTAGAAGTAGCGACATTGCAGCCAGGTAGACAATGGTTGATCGATACCTGTTATTTCTTGAAGCAGACGTTGTTGTTGTTGTGGTACGGACATGCCTTGCAGACTTCATGTACATATCTTCAGTGATCACTCTGTGGATCGCACAAATACAAGAATATGGAACATTTCTAGAGCTGGTGTTAGAGATGAGGTCATTCAACAGAATAGTAGATGAAGATTGAGGGTACAATTGACGAAAAATCGTAAAAAAACATAGAGACAGACAAACACACCACCAACACCGGCAGCCATGTTGGTTGCTCAATCTCATGGGACTCCCTCTGTACCTATGAACAGTATGTATATTTTACCTTTAATGTATTATTTCTCGGACTGGAATAGCAATTGATAGCAGTAGGTGATCACTGTAATATGTTGGGATTGTGTCTATTACCACTTGGTTCTTGTCAAAATTACAATAAAAATGGTAAGATCAGATGGTTTCAACCATGAATATAGTTGTCTTTTAGTATGTTAAAACAGTGAGCATGAAATGAATTTACATTGTGCACATGGACCTTAAAATAATTTTGCATACATAGCGACACTGTCTTTGAAGTAGGAAGGACGAACTCACGGTTTTTCTTCATTCTTGCACCATGGCGCAAAATCTTATCCAAAATACGAAGGCAAAAAAGACAACACGAATCGGAAACATACAAATCTCAGATAGTGCTGATGGACGACAGACTATTTTCGGAGATATATGACATTGACATTGGGGTCGCGGCCACGAGTGATGGTTGCGACACACCTTTATGACATGTGTAACAATAATATAAAGTATTAGCAAAATCCTTAAAGAAGTTAAGACGATATAGCCCGGAACCGATACTGACGGATGACAGACTATTTTCGGAGATATATGGTCTTGATCTTAGGGTCACGACCATGAGTGATGATTGCGACACCGCCTTATGACATGTGTAACAATAACATAAAGTATTATCAAAATCTGTAAAGAAGTTAAGACGATATAGCCCGGAACATATACTGATGGACGGCAGACTATTTTCGGAGATATATGACCTTGACCTTGGGTCACGCCCATGAGTGATGATTGCAACTCACCCTTATGACATGTATAACAATAACATAAAGTATTATCAAAATCCGTAAAGAAGTTAAGACAATACATCCCGGAAGAGATACTGCTGACGACAGACTATTTTCCGAGGTAAATGACCTTGACCTTGGGGTCACGGCCATGAGTGATGGTTGCGACACACCCTAATAACATGTGTAACAATAATATAAAGTATTATCAAAATCCGTAAAGAAGTTTAGAAGATATAGCCCGGAACAGATACGGACGGACGACGGACAGACGACGGACGGGCGGACACGGTGAATACTGGGGGGTATAATTATTGTCAATGTTATTTTCTAAAACAATACAGATAATACTGTGTGTTAATTTTTTCAACAAGAAAATATAAATTTTATTGTAAGATCTCACCTCTGCATCCTCCGGTCCACTACCGTGACCTTCATGGTCTGGCTCATCGAAGTAGGTCAGCATGACGTCTGGTCGTTCACTGGCTGGTGAGGACACCCAGTCTAATACTCTCTCTATTCTTCTCTCGTAAGAAACCGAACTGAAGAAAAATTGAGCGTTAATAACTATTCATAAATTTCAGATTTGGATACTATAACTAATTACCCAATATATGCATACCCAGAAGAAACACGAATTGGTAGTCTTTTCACGGATCAACTGTTGTTTATTTGTCCCCATTAAGCTACACATGGGCAATGAAAAGCTGTTATTTCAGGTTATCAATGATTTATGAAGATTTTCTTTACTATTTATTGATTTTGGACCCATCCGTTTCCTTATTGCATAAAAGAAAGGGTGCAATTTTTTTTATGTCCTGTGATGATCACCGCTTATATCACATCAATCACACTTCTTTTCCTAGCTACGCTACATGAAGCTTCATAACCGTTAGAAATAGCAGAACGCTACCATGGTTCGGGACTTTATCTTCCAATATATAAAAACTGCATGGCCTAACCCTGACTTAAATAATTTCGTGTCCTTCCTTGAACAATTTTGGGTTAGGCCGACACATAAAATGACCATTCGACATCCATGTTCATGTCAAAATCAATCATTTTTACCACACTAGCTTAAGGTGGGTTCACACCTGCGGCGCGGTGCGGTGCGGTGCGATGCGGTTATAACCGCGCTTGGATTTTTCAAGCTTAAGTCAATCAGCTCTTCACACCTGCGGTGCGGTGCGATGCGGCGTGTGGCTGTACAACGCGACAAGCGATTGTCACCGCGCCCGAACTCTTCTGCCGTATTTTTCCGCGTCGAATCGCTTGCCGCGCGGTGATTTCGGTCGGGAAAACCCTGGGTGACGTCATTTACTTTGACCTGAATTGCAGTTTTCAATCTGAGACGAGGTATGGTGTTGTGAATGTTACGTAACAATCAGTCCTTATAGGAAACTTGTTGATTTCAGGCTGGTTTGCGCCACCACACATACAATGGCAATTAGCTATGGAGTAATTATGAGCTAACCGGTTGAAGAGCATGGTACCTAAATGTCTCACATTACTGTTATAGGGCTACATGAAAGCCACTATTGTTTGTCCAGTAACCATCAGCCATCAGCCCGTCAAGTTATGTCAGAAATCTACCTTTCGCGCCGCACCGCACCGCACAAGTGTGAACAGTACATCGCATATGACATCGCTTGGAGATTCTTCATCGCGCCGCACCGCAGGTGTGAATGCACCTTTATGTCGCGTTGGTGTCGCTCTGGCATCAACTTCACGGTCTGGAGCGCTAGGCCCGATAGATAATCCAATATGGTGTCCGCTTGGTCTGACTCAGCAATATGCCATGTCCTAAATGCACTTTTCATACTTTCTAACCATGGACCAAGTTCTTCGACACCAGTAAACATGGGTACTTTCCTCTCTCGCGGAATGATAACGGTCGTGTGGGTTTCCTTCTGTTCAAGCTGCGCAGCCAGTTGTTCCGCTATTGTAATTGTAATGCTTTATTTTTTTACAGAGGATCTTACACAGTTACATGAACTAGGACATAATTTCCTCTATAACAAAATTACAACATAAGAACATTACATATTTCAAGCTATAAAGCGTATACGACATTAATTTGGATGACTAACAAACTGTAATGGGCCGATAATACAATACTGTAAAGTATACACAAAATTCAATAACACCACGAGCTATAACTAGTCTCACTTTAACACCAGTGATAATATCAATGGAAAATAGGTTGATTGATTGGTTGGTGTTTCACGCTGTGCTTAAGGGCACTTCAATTATATGACGGCGGTGTATTCCACCAACAATTGACACCAGCACAACCAATATGTGAAGCGTTTCCATAATGTTGGAAAGTTAATTTTCCTCCAGTGTAAAGCAATGTCGGCATTACTATACACTGCCAGAGCGCTAGAAAATAGGAAATCTTCCATTTTTGATTATGTATTCAAAGACTGGATCAAATATTAAGATATTATCTTGTAAATCAAATGAGATATCACCACGTTGGATAATACCCAGCAGATGATCTGTTCCACTATCAATGTGAGCTCCTCCAATCTGGTTTGTACCCCCCCTCCCCCATGTCTGTGTTATTGCTGCCCCTTTGATGTGAATAAATCCTACCGGGGACGCCAAATGTAACTGGAGTAAGTAGGATTCAAGAAAGATGCTTTAAGTTGGTAAAAGGTTTATTCACATGAAAGACGGGAAAAGGGGCAGCAATTGCCAAATGTTAAATTTGGTCACAGACATATTGAGCAACCCGCTCCTTTACTAAAATGTATCCATGGGGCACAAGTAACCTTAACAAAGAAAGACAACAATCACTATACCACGCGAGCTCAACCGTGGGCGGAAATGGACAAAGATAAGTTCATAGGACATGGTTTTACGACAAGCCCGAAATTAACAAAGACACAGAAAACAAGTCAATATATATATATTAAAATAAATCAAAGTCATATAAACAGTGCATGGAAATTTAAACACATTAACTAATCTATTTTTATGTTGGCATAATTTAAGTATAAATAAATAGTACGGAATATAATCAAATTTAATTAAAACAAATGATTTGACAATAGGACACTGGTCAAAGGATGGTCACTCTCGCCTATTTTGGTGAATACCTATAGCGAAAGTTCGACGGTTAGTTTGATACTGTAGCACAACATTATACATATAGTTTGTTGACTCAAAGTAACAAAGAGGCGTGTTAAACCAACACAGTTCACTTAAGCTAAGGACATGTCGACATGCGATCCACTGAAACTGAGGACAACTGGACGCCGTCGACGTGTTCGTTACGAACATGTCGAAATTTTGCAAAACGCTTGCGATTCACTGCAACTAAACATCACAGAACGGGTTACGAACAGGTCGACTGCGATCAAGTGCAACTGGGACTAAGTGCGCATGCTCAATGTGCAGATATCATACTGTCACATGGTTAATGTTTATCATGT
>JAVFBX010228629.1:0-10952 GCA_034783855.1 Mopalia kennerleyi | reverse complement strand
TTGAGTTTTGGCTTATTTTGGCCACTGGCAAGCTATAAAATGCAGATTTAACAGTGGATTAAAGATGAAAAGTTAGTCAAATTGAGTATTAGTGCATTTTGCGCGCCGAAGGTGTGCTAAAAATATTGAATTTTAAGCAATATCAAATTGAGTTTATGATAAATTTTTGTCTATAAAAACCCCTGTATTATAACGTTAAACTATGTCAGATCATTTTTTTGCATTGTCTGTTTAAAAATGTTTAGTTTTTCTGTTAATGCTGAAGTCTTTGTGACATTCTTGCCAAGATCTAGCTACTGAGTTCGAGTGCTTCTAATCGTGTAATTGTCCTACAGCGGGATCTCCTGTAGCATGATGCATTGTGGGATTCTCAGACGGGGACCAGGCTAGGAATCTGGCCGCATGACAGCATGTACCATGATGTTCCACTTTTTTAAACGCAATTTAAGGTTACAATTGACATACCGAATGTATCACAGAGTTCACATTAGAAAACATTATAAGACAGTAGTTTATAAAAGTCAGTAATTTTCAAAACTTAAAAATTACACAGTTAGGAGAACTCAAACTGTGTATCTCTAGATAAGGCTACATGATATGATAGACGATCAGAGATACAGAACTCTGCATCTAGCCTAGCACAATGAATAGGGCAAATTCCTCCGTCTTAGCCCTACGTCCCGCCTATCTCAACCCATGGTGAAAGTTGGAAACTGATCCTCCGGCAATTGCTGCTATCGTTGGCCTCTCAAAACATATATCTGATTTTTCCGGATGCATAAGTCACATTAATCTAACTGTCTTTCTTTACTAGCGTTTAAATAAAGTTTTGTTTGAGTTTCTCGCCCAAGTTGACACGTTAAAGTTATCTCCCTTTGCAATAATGAGATTGAAAACCGTCAGAAAATAAATATTGCAAGTAGTTAAAATACTAGTTATTGTTTTCAGTGTATTTAAAAATAATCAAAGAAAAATCAGATATAAGTTTTGAGAGGCCGGAGGTAGCGGAGGATCGATTTCCAACTTTCACCATGGGATAAGACAGGCGAGACGTAGGGCTAAGACGGAGGAATTAGCCCTATTCATTGTGCTATTTTGCACCCAGTTTTGGGCATTTTGGAATTTGAACAAGTATCAGGAGCATAATCCTAAATGTCACTGGCGGAAATCTTTGCATTTTACAAACCACATTTAATCGACACTGTATACGTAAGGCGTTTGCGCTAGATCTCAATAGCGACGAGGAACACTCCGAGAGCGCTTTAGATCTGGTTTCAATTCGATTGGTGGGGATGGTAGGCCCTATCTGATGAAATGGAGTATGTGGGTTTTGAATCTAAAGAACGGGTGTTTACGTGGATATTGAATCTAAGGAACTGGAGTTCACGTGGATATATATGGTGTCTAAAGAAAGGGATTCACGAGACTACATAGACTTATCATGTTCGAAGTGAATAAAGAGATGTATTAGCAGCCTCCGGCACCTTACCGAAATACGTACTAAAGAGGAGCGTCTTTTTGCCTTGGTGCAATCAGAAAACAGGACAATAGTTGATCTGTTAATTGCACCCGTCTTGTCACTCTGTGTTGCCAGTTATGTTTTCTTTACATTTTGAAGTTTCACGTCGTCATGTGATTAAAATAACCTAAGTATGGCGTAAAACTTCGACTAGGATACCAAAATGAAATTTACATGTGGTTATCTCCTTTTCTCCTCTGATAGTTTTCAACCAAATAGTTCAGCGACCATATACAAGTATATTGTTTTTCGTATAGAATTCCCTCAGTGAGATGTATAATTTTCCCGATTTCTGAAGGCTTACGGTACGTACTGTGAACTGTATTTCCAATGCATATGACTTGCAAGAAACGGGTAACACGCCGGAGGGCGATGCTCACCTAATTTACGCCCCAATACAATGGAGACAATGTCCGATAAGTACAATTAGTTAATAAAATACAAATGCGTTTGTCCGCTATGCTTTATTCTCCTTAAAAACCCACACTAATTTCGATAACCTTGAAAATAAAGCGAATGGCTTAAATCGACGAGACCATTCCGCTCTCCATATTGTGTGTGTGCAAGGGAAATATTTACATTTTGCAGATCTTGATCTCGGAGGCGGCGAGTCGTTGCAATCAACAGAGTACTTTCCTTTTTCATGTAAGAAGAATATATATCACTAGTGTTTTCTAAAATATAATTATTCAGAATTTTTTTTAAGCAGAATTCATTGAATTTCAGACTTTCCGACCTCCCATAGATTTACTGATACAGAGCTTAATAATACAGCTGAAGTGTTAACTCGCCTGCAAATAAAAAAACCGTAAAAGCATTACTGTATGGTATGCAGTTGTTTTAACTTTGACTTTCCGTTTTGATAAAATAAGTTTTATGCCTTTGAGATAATCTCAATGATAACTTGACACTGTCTTACCTACACTAATGTGATTTGTTGACATTTTGTGTCATACAGGGATGGATTTTAGCGCGGAATCTAATCCACTTTTGATCATTTCATCTATCTTCATTAATCTTCTACGTTCCTTGTTTTGGGAGTAATTACTTTTTCCACAGTAATCAACTACGAAACAAAATTCTTAGTTTGTTTGACTATGTTGATTGACATTACAGCTTGAATCCTTGCTTTGTTAACACTATTGAAAATAACTTTGGTTTAGACATTAATCCTTGTTTGGATGTACATATATGTTGGCACTATAAACACTGACATAATTTCAATTTTGACGATGGCCAAATTTACACAAGGGGACAGAAGGTATGTTCGTGTTTACAGCGCATGTGCTTTATATTCATGATTCAAAACTAGAGACAAACGCAACAATAACAAAATTAACATCGGACACAATATTAACGCTTACCGGAGAAATTTAATGAAAGACTCGTTAAAGCAAATACTTTGTTGCTTCCCTTTGGTTGGTAGGCCTATTGTTTAGCTTATGATAATTAACAAACAACTCTATGCAGTACAAATTAGCCGAGCATGTTAACATCACTTAGAAGTTGAAGATTCGAGGCTAACATCCGTTTCCCATTTGGAGCATTGGCTTTCTCCGAACTAGGATTTGTGTGATACTCATTTCACATAAGATTCTGGTTTACTCGAGGCCATCAAGAAGGTTTAAACAACACCCTTGGTACTTCAGCTTTATGTTTGAGAACTTCCGGGTATAGCTTAAATGTCAGAGAATGTAGTTTGTTCAGCACATTGCCATGACTTGTAGTGTGGCATGATACTAAGAACAATACAAATCGAATGTTGGTGTCAAGAAAACCCAGTCCAATGACTTGCGGAAGATTATGGATGTCTATTCCACAATTTAGCTACCATTAAGGATTCTATCCACCAGACGACCACCATCGGTTATAGGCTTTGTTGCATGCTATCGCTTTCTTACATTGTGGTGTGGGCCAATAAGCATCTGTACTGTGAACTATTCCAACTTCTGGGCCGGGGGATTGGGGTCATTTTCTTGTTGTTCGAAGGCGCCTCAATTAACAATTGTTGCAGCCGAGTTAGGTGCATGCTTGACTTTTCTAGTATTTTCTCGCGCTGCTTGTCATGCTTGTCATGTAACGGCACGTCACGTGATGTTTTTTTTAGAATAAACGATATAAATAAAGCCAGTAGTGCACCGTAATGTTGCAGCCTGGTCTGTGATTGTCCTGATTAAAACATGTGAGTTATATACTCAAGCAAATATACAAACGTCACCCGTAGCTACCTGTTATAATGCCTTCTCTGTGTGTCGTTTGTTACGTTTTCTACTACAAAAGTAATTTAGAGTGGTCATATAGTGCCGTATGTAAGTAACCAAAGGAAGAGATCCCCCGTCTGGCCTCCCATATAAATGGAACAATCCTGGCACATGCTAAATACTATAAACTAAAGTAAATACGTTAGAATGTAGGCCAATCGATCCAGCTGGAGTGACGTCTGTGTAAGACCCGTTTAACCCAGCCCAGAGATTCCAATAGACGAAGAATTATGGAACTAGGCAGGACAGAAATAGAAAATCGATAGACAGAGTAGATTCGGATCTTTAGTACATGACAACGTCTCTGAAGACACCAGAATTACATTCAAGCTATCCTTTTTGGCAAGCATTTCTGGGTTTCTGATGCCCGTATGTGTTATGGGAGGGGAGTGAGAAATAAATTTAAAAAATGTATACACATATCTCTAAAACTACTAGTAAAAAGATGACGATTTATTTAAGAGAATAATTGTCTCAGGTCTAGATAAACTCACATATACAAGTTTCTGAATAGATCTTTTTCTCGAGTTGTTATGGGTAACCAGCAGATATTACCAAAGAAGGTAATAACATAATTTTTAAACTTAGTGCAAACATATTATAAAAAAATTGTGATAAATCTAGCCGACATGATATTCATTATTCCGACATAGATACAAAATAAACCAAACAACAATTGTTATTGCAAAGAAGCATTTCCCGCCAAGGCTAACGATAATTATGTGGTGTCTGAAACATGGGACGGGGATTTCCTCTTAGTCAATGGGTTCTAAGAAGTGCTGTTCTTCCGATATATTATCATAGGTCTTTGTGAGATAGGAATTTGTGGCAATTAAGACGACCAGCAAACCGAGCGCTAGTTTGATCAAGTCGGAATATAAAATGAATTTATAGCTTCTAAGAGCCCATACCGGGCTCCCTCTTGAAACCATATTGATTCAACGATTAACATTTTTAAGCTATACTCTTTTCCGAGCATTTCTGTTTGGTTTCCGCTTTAGTGAGAAGTGGTGTGACTTTTACTCGACATGATTTAAAAATGATCTATAACTGAAGGACCAAGAATGGAGCAATGTTCAGTCATTGGTGTTTCGAGATGTGACTCAATGTACGAAGAAATGTCCGAAAATGTACGAAGACCAGATCTAAGTTAGACTCTTGATAGGGAACAAACTAGAATAGCGTATCATTTGGCAAGCATTTTGAAGAATGTTTCAAGAGATGTGGCACAATGGAAGAGAAAAGACCATTGGCTCTAAAGTCTAAGGGAATTTTGAGTTTCAGATTTTTCTTACAAGTGATGAGTTGTGCCACATCTCTTGAAAGATTTCTGTGGCTGATAGGTTGCCAAATGATACGCTATTCTAGTATGTTCCCTAACAAGAGTCTAGCTTAGATCCGGTCTTCGTACATTTTGATAACCTACCTGGCAATATTAAAGCGCGGTTATGGAGTTTTGCTTTTGGAACTGATTTCTACACTTTGGCCCAAAATACACAGAAATAAACGCTCTTTAATCGCGATTAAATAATTGAATTTAATGCTTGGCTTGTAAAATATTGAAACATTAAATGAAGTTTCCGTACCAAACCTACTCCGATTTCAATCCGTACCATAAAAGAGCCTTTGTTTTTCTCTATGATCGTTTCTTCGCACTGTAAATTTTAAAGGTCAATCAGGTAAGTCATTGTATCCAGGGTAAGGGTCATCCATGACGTGTCATTCACAATGCCTTTTAATTCGAGACATGTTTTCTAGACAGCTATTAGTGAAAATACGAAAATAATTTTACTAGAAACGACTTATTCGAGTTTGATTGCATAATCAGACGATATTCCCGAGTGCGAATGGAAAGGAAATTGACAAAAGAGGCCTACAAAATCCAGTTTTGTTCAAAACCTCTTTCGGGATTCTTTTAATAGCCTTGAAATGGACATGACATGTTTGCATAACTTTCCACCTCCAGAGCATAAACGGCAAGACAGAATAAGTCGTATGTAAAATCTAAGGTTAAAGGTTACTATAATGTATTTTATCGTACTACTAGTATATATACTTTTGTGGCACAGGGTCTCTTGGTCAAATATAACTAAACCGTATGGATTTTCTTATCCAGACTTACATCATTTCACTGTGAAGAAAATAAATAATAACAAAAGAAAACCAATCTGTTATGATGTATGTTTATTACCATTTGGTACAATACGTAGTAAGCATTACACTAAATTACTGAAACATAGTTTATATAATGGATGGTTTGTACAGAAATTAGCCACCAGGGCTGTAATATGAAGTTATGACTCTCCGAAGTTAAAAAACATCACTGATTGGTGGAGAAGCTCTGGGTCTAATCTTCGAAGGCCCTACGTTGCCATGACCAGCAGGCATTTAAAAAATAGAACACTGCAAAAATAGTAGCTCATGGAATACTATGTTCCATTTTGTTTAGACTTTAAATTTCCAATGGCACCTTTGAACATGTATTAAGCCTAATATGTACTAATTTCCAATATGCTTTTCATTTATTCAAAATTGTATGCGTGGCTTAAATGTAATTTAAAGACTGAAGGAAATAATTTAAGATACATAGATTCATGGACAGAAAAATATAATTATTGTGTTTAAAGAAACTTAACCATAATTATCGGACAGCTATTCACCCTTTCTGTTCGTAGTTCAACTTAATGATAGAAGAAATCAGCTAATTCTCACTTTGACCTCCCTCTTTGATGTCACGTCCTTCAGTATCATCTGATATCGCTTCCTAACTTTCTGGGATCAGACATTATAAGATTCACTCTGTTAAATCAGCTTTGATATTTTGTTTGCAAACCCACGTAAAACAATTCACTGTAAAACATTGTGCAATGGATGGATTTCGGATAGGATTTTCAACGGTTCTATGTAACTATAAATTTATTTTTCAGTCAGTCAATCAATTGTACGTGGTAAAGATGTTTACGACAAGGCTCCGTGCTCCAAATGAGTTTTTCCACCATTAAAATATTGAAATTACTCATTTTCATTTTTATATAAGCTAATGAGATTAGTTAAATGTACCACAATATTGCATGATATGATAATACCCGTAAACGTGACGTCACAATATCACAACATGATAACAAAATCATATCAGAGTATTTTGGACAATCCAGAGGCAAGTCTTAAAATGAATTTTATAACTGGACCTTTGTCTCGCACGAATTATTGTTCGAATGAGTACGGTACCATATGGGTCATCATGGTTTATAATGGTGGCAATGATTAACGATAAATGTAAAGAGCAAAGCACCGATACGATAGTCACAATAGGCTATCTGTCCTTCATTTGGACACCGTCTCATGAAAGCAGCAGCCTCGCAACTTTAAGACGTTAACATTTGTTCCTAGGATATAATTGTCAACAGTTTTACAGGACAAACGTGTGATCAGTGCCAATTTACTGCCAAGTTAAAAACAAAAGTTGCACGAATGAATCCTAAGTGGAGCGAATATTCAGCAAGTCCGGATGGTATGATATATTCATCGATCCAGTGTCAGCGGAAAAGCGCAGCCGGACAGAACACAGCGGGGTGGATGAGACATTCAGCAAGCGTATAAATGACTCGTCTCGTCTGTATCATTCAGCAATGGCAAACTCCAGTAGATGCTTTAAACAGTAATGTCCTATACACCTGGAGACGGGAACAGGCTCCAAAATAAGACAGTATTTCTCCATAATATAGTCTATACGGATGTAAATGAGAAGCATGGACACACAGATTAGGCTGACATACATTTCACAAGAGACAAAATCGCACCCGACACATCGTTGCACTGGACTGACTAGCAAAAGCAGATTATAGTTCATCTTTGTTGTTCTACACAGAGCTGTATATGTGAAACCAGACAAATAATACACTGAATACGCAGGCTGTAACGAGGTTCAAACACAGCACAAAACTTGGGCGCACTTGAGCTTAAAACAACACACAGAAGAGAATGTCCGTCTAGGATATGAATACATTGTTTAACAAACATTTCAAATAGATGGCATATAGTTGTATATATTTATCTTTATGATGAGACAGCACTGCATGTATTATGCTTTTAAAAGGATGATAAAAGCTTATGACCCGTATTCAAGTAAGCTCCAGTTAACTTTGTTATATCACATAGTTTCTGGTTATGATGGACAGTGACCACATTGTCAATGTCTCTCCATGAAAGCAATGCCGTCATATTGGCGAATACCGACACATGTATTGGAATTGAACACTTTCTTACAGATTGTCTCTCCACATAAAAGCCAACAGCACACTGTCATTTTATTCTATATACAATGTGTGCACCATTGCCTCAACTAAACTTTAAAAGATGCAACACGAACAAAACGCAATTCCCTCTTAGAGGGAAATTAGACTTCATTCACGTTCGTGACAGTAGGCATTTGTTTCGTACTCAAATGAAACCAAGTCAAAGGATACAAGTTCCCAGATGGCCGGAATTACCGGTAGTGCACCTTTCCTACGGATCCCAGCAAAATGCGTTTCATTAAACATGATAAGCTTCACCTGTGTCAGCTGATTCAATACCAAAGGTTTGTGCCATCCAACAGCAGCAGGAATATGATATCTTTTAAAACACCATTTCAGTGGTTTTATAACAATAAATATACATGAAAATATAGATATATAAATGCGGATTTAACAATATGAACCGCTGTTTTCCTGTTTGGATTCAATTTAGGCTTACTGTCTGTACCAAACTTTTTACCATTTGTGTCTTAATTATTCAATAAAAACGTGTTGTGCCAGAACAGCTATTTGTCACGATGTTTCGAATTACTCCACATCTTGGTTAAATAATCATTTTATATAAGCACCACTTTATATAAAAAAAATCATTACATATGTAATGTCATGCCACTTAGATCACTAAGTAGCTTTGTGTTTATAGGAGTATGGGACAGCAGATTCACAACACAGTCCTTTTCGGGCCATCTTGTTGGCGAACTGCAATGAACACATGCCTGGATATGTGAGTGTGTTTCATAATATGTTAATTAACACTGGCACTTGATTGTGCTTTACAGTTAATTGGAGGTGCCCAATTGCAGTTAACATGTGACTTTGTATTTTGTTTGTAATTCAAACCCTGCCATAATGATTACACCTGTGCCTCACACAGGTTGATATAAAGGTCGCTATCGTAAGAAACAGTAGCAGTGGATTCCTTTTCTTGACTCGGTGGATCAAACAGTTCAACTTTCACGACTTTCTCTTTACGGTCATTCAAATGTTTTTCTTGTCGATTGTTTTTGTCAGATGACGTAGAGTTTTCAGGAATGAGCTGAGGCTGATCGAGACAACTAGTACAGTTGATGAAGTCTTTGTCACAAGGATCTTTCCGTCCCATTAAGTAATCAGCTACTTTGTCTAAGGTGGATACGTGTGGCATTTCTTTCAGATCGCACTGTCCCATTTCGCGTTCTTCAGAAATTTTGGACAAGACAGTCTGCTTTTGTTTTTCTTTATGTGTCAGGTATCCCTGGAGCTGTATGTTATTAGCATCTCGAACAGCTGGTTTTCTAAGCTGGATGGGGGAAATGATGCACTGTGCGTTATTCAGTGGCTTTGAGATGATCCCGTCAGCTGTGATGTCCAACAAAGCGGCCGCCTCGGCAATCTGCTGGTCACAGGTACAGGTGTGTTTCTGGAGGACATCAGCATTTGAAGGATGTCTTTCAGCGAATGACATGGCGAAGAATAAGAGGCCACCAGTAACGGTACAGATGCCAGCGAATATAAAACCCTTCCCGGAACTTGGGGATGGTGGTGTGCGGATGTCGTTGAGATACACTGCAAAGAAAATGTGGTAATTTCAGTTACAACTCGACTCAAATTTCTCAAAATGACTCCAAACCCATGGGTTAGTCCCTTATAATTAGGTGTCTGAAGAGTCAACGTGGTAGGTTGATATGTGAAATAATATTTTATCTACAACTTAAATAACAATAAGTAGGCAATTGATTGATAGTAATCAATACACTTTGAACTGATAGTGATGTCACAGAGCTCCCCGGGTTACTCTGATACAAGACAATTAGGATCTACGTTTGTATCTTGCTCGAAAATTAAAAAAAAGGGTTAAAGCAATCAGTGGGTTTAGTATATTGTATCTTAGTGGGTATTATGCCAAACACATTATCTTGGTTGGGTATAATACCAAACGCATTATCTTGGTTGGATATTACGCCAACAGCATTTGATAAACGCATTTCAGTTACGGAAAACTCAGGCACCTGGCCACAAAAAAACACCAATAGCATATGAGCGAAATAGATTGAAGTATGACGTAAAACAATAAGTTACTAAGTAAACAATCGGATTATTAATTATTCCACAATCGTTTCTACCTTCTGGGACTCATAGCTTTATCATTTCAAGAAAATGTATCATCTTATTTAGCAAGGTAGTTCGTCATTAAATTAACTGCTGCTATTTGGCTGAAGGTCGTTCTGGTTTACCTGCGATGGGTGTTCCAACAAGGATGGGGAGACATTGTGCGGCGCAGATAAAGCCCCAAGCTCTTTCCATTATCTTCGTTTTGACCAGTTCGTACGTGTACATTTTCAGACTGTAATAGTATCCACCATAACATATGCCAAAGCCCCAGGCGAAAAGAGCGTAGGCATTGTAATCTTGAGCCATTGTTAGCAAGAGACAGAGGACTCCACAGGTGAGGGCGGCAGACTGACAGAGGTAGCGACGAGATATGATACACTTGCTGTTATTACGGATGGTGATGTAGCCGTGGGTGCAACAGCCAATAACCAGACCTAGACCCATGTAGACATTCAGCAGAATCAGAGAATCGTTGTTGGCGAAATCATAATTAAGCTTGCGATTACGCGACTCTCCATCTGCAGGCAGTGTCTTGTCTAAAGCTGTGTGGGTCTGTAACATACAAATGGATTATCTAATTGTACAGGGACTTCAAATTCATTGGGACAAATTAATGGTCGATGTACAATGCTGAATATAACTATGTTGGATCACTTAAACCCAGATATACCTGTCAACATGGGCGTCCGCAGAAAATAATGCAGGGGGGGGGGGCAAAGATCGACCGCGCCGCGGGAGCCGAGCCCGGTAAGGGCGAGCGGGGGGAAGGTCCGGAAGGGGGGTGTC
>JAVFBX010228618.1:0-10953 GCA_034783855.1 Mopalia kennerleyi | reverse complement strand
TTGGTCGAATTTAAACGTCATAGACAATTGAATAGTTATCGGAATCCTATATAGCTGTCGCTACAGCTCTAGTTATATTTGCAATAGCCAAGATACGGTTTTATAACAATATAGATCACTTTTTGCGTTTTAATGCGCATCAGCAAACTGACCTGGAGTGGTTGTAAAACTGTCCGTCCAAATGCGTCCTCCAATTCTATTAGCTCTTGCTTCTAAAACTGTGACTTGAAACCTTCTCTCATTGGTCAACATTCTGGCTGCAGCTAACCCGGATGCCCCAGCGCCGACTACAATGACTTCTTTAGTAGCACCACTAATACATGTGGCAGCTGACAAAAATAGTATTTGGTAGAATGCTTCCATGGTTCCCTTGCAAACAACTACAAGAATGAAAGTACTTGATTTAGCCCAGACGAATGATGCTTAGATGAGCAAGTTGTTCGATATTTTTAAGATGTCACCAGTGCACTTGTTTAGAGTTTGTTCTCATCGCAGTTTTATGTCGGATGGGTATAATATGCCCGGTTGGACACAGCGCAACTCACTCACACAACTAGTTAAGCATTATTACTAATGGAAAAGTTTTCACCTCTGTGTGAACTCAAAAGATTCAATTCTAATGTACCACCTAGATGGAAACCTTGGAGTTTTTCTTTTTTTCAGAAAGTTTTACGGTTTTTTTTTACACAGTCCCGCGAATCTATTCTCATTGTTGAGAAAACTGTTGCTGATGCGCCAGCAACTCTATCCTAACACAAAAGCATGTAAGTGTACTTTAAAAACCATTAACAACAGTAACAGTTTCTCTGCCATGTAACAAGCTTATCAGTTTATCAGAAACCAATACCCTACATCTCTGTGTTTGCAAGGCACACGTTTACTGCTAGAAACGGCATAACGTTCAAGTTACTAAGGTTTTATGTAGAGGAATGTAGGTATTAAGTCATCCCATAAGACTGAGAGTAAATTTTCCGATTCGTAATTACATTCGCAGATATCTATTTCCGGCACGATGTGCTAGACATTCCATAAATACCTCAAAAATAGCTCTTCAAGTATGCATGACAGGAGTACAAAAAACGATTTTAGAGTAGAAATTTCTTTCAGGATGGTAGTGGGAGAGCGGTTGTGTATCATGGTGTGAGGGCAAGGCGGCGCGGGGGGAATCATTTGTCCCAAGCACTATTATAAATCACTGTTACCAACTCACCCTCACACACAACCGCCATACAGCCCACACATCCACAAATCAGTCGATAACCAAATCACAACTTACTATATCTTCTATGACCCGTATTGCAGTTTCCCATCAGATCAGCACATCAGCCCTTAACTACACATTCTAAGTCACGATATAGTTGAGCAGCAATTTACAATTCCATGTAAAATGCCAGTGAACACTTTCACATACTAACGGCAGTTTAACCAGGTGTGTTTGACGCAGTCCAGACGCATTCTTTCACAGGTGAAAAACACCCACAGTAGCCGTAGAAGTGAGTTTTGCATTTTAACCGAGTTATTCTTCATACACAGAGAGTAGCTAGAAGCTAGCACACTTTGAAAATACACCACTATGAACTACTCATCCTTTCATTTCATGATTTTGGACGGCATCTGTGGCGGAGTTATTAATTTATGCAGCGGCAAATCTGTTTGACTTTATCAGCGAGAACATATTTTAGGCGTCGCAACCCACCTACCATGTTGAAACCTGATAAGCATCATTCCATATCCATCAGACACCTAAGATGGGAATGAAAGCAAAAATCGTGTTTTAAAAAATATATGCACATTATCCCAGTCAAATCCCCTTTTACTACTTGGCCTCCCAGGACCTGGAATCCGTTGGCTTCTACATTGCTGTACAAGACTTCTTGGTTATTTTAGGGCATGTTTTATTCAGAAAAAAAAAAGATATTGTTCCAACGAACAACAAAAAAAATCTTCCATCTATGCGTTTAAACTCAGAGAAAAATGAACACCTGCAATAAAACTTTTCTTTTTCTTGATTATGCCCCACCTATATATAATTTATGCAAATTTCGACCTGAATTATGAAAATAAGCTCTCTGTTGTCCAACATATCTTGTCCGGACCATAACTCATTATGTAGCAAACAACTTACACAAAACATTCTTCTCCACATTTATGAAGATGTGCAAAGCTTTTCCCGCAAATCTATGTAAATCTCTATACCTTAAATGTGCAAATTTGTCATCGGTCATACCTTGTCTTGACCATAGCCCAATTACAGTTACTATAAAGCATATGTAACTGTGACCTTTACACAGAAAAGTCTTCTCCATATGCAGATATGCAAAGTAAAACTTTTTCCGAAAATTTCTTCCTAAATAATGCAAATAAGCTATCTGTCGTCCTACATATCATGTCCAGGGCAAATCCTAATTACTACTAGTATTTATAAAGTATCACTTTCAGACGATTTTATGTCTTCAGATAACTTATGTTGTTATCCTTGCCATTGTCAATAAAACAAATCAGTTTTACTCTCTTTTTTATTTATGTTTCTGTCATTTACCAGGGAGAGGGCGGCATACATTCAAGCAATCTATTATTGCTTCTTTTCTAGTTTGTTTTTCTCGAGTGTGTGAGTAGGGGTTTTACAGTTTAACTTTTGCTGATAGATGCTTTCCAAGACTTGTATAAATTGACTTGGCACTAAATGATTTTTTTTATATATTTCTTAAAGCCATCACACTTTTTTTTTTGTTTATAGATATAGGCCTAGGCCACAGGTAATGAAATGTATAGCATATGACAAAAAATGTTTTCTTTGGAATACTTAACTAAATCAGATAACTAATCAAATGTTATAAATGGCCAAATGCAAAATAGATACCAACTCTCAAAACCAGGGATTACAATGTACATGTATATCAATTTCCCAGCCAAAACAAAGGAATTACACCTATAGTAGCCTCTACACAATAATTGTCGTCTTCCATATTTTACAGTTTTCAAAATATACAAGTAGGCCCTATATTAGCCGTAAAAATAAAACCTTCATGTTGCACACAAGTATAGGTCTTATTTATAAAGCAAGCCCTAGATGCGATACGTCACGTTAAGCCTACCTTACAGTACACAGCCTATAGAAAACTACATGCAGTATTGACGATATTATAAATAAGCATAAATTTCAGAGGAAAAAACGTTAAATATTTTTTTCCAAAGAAATTTTTCACTAACTAGTTATAATTCCGCTAATTAGTCTAACTTCAGACGATTTTAAATGTTTTTATTTCGTTTTTCGCAGATATGAAGCAACAGATCGCGTTACAATAACTCCGAAAATAATAGACTCAAATTGCAAATTTTGGCAGATGAATCATAGAATGTCCATGCCGGTTGACATCTGTGGTAACCGGATGTGACATCACTTGGCAGTCATTTTAAAAGGACAAAGAATCTAAAAAATCCTACTTGTCAAAAGTAACGTAAGGGATCACATTGAAACTTGGAACATATACTTCACACAATATCGATTAATTTGTATGAAAGCGGTATTTTAAATTTATGCAAATTAGGCATCTGCAGGACCAATCAAAATGTTCCATTTCCATGAACTTTCATATAAAGTGTCTTTCATATGAAATCTGATCTGCTGAAGACAATAGGATCATTTATATTTGTCTAGTCCTTCCCATAATGCATTTGGGAGCCAAAACGGGGCTGAGAAGAACATGGCTCTAATAACCTCAGTACCCCGGCATTGCTTCGAAGAAGTTATATTTTATTTTGTTCTGCAAAGTTTTTAAAGAACTTGATTTTCTCATACGAAAGTATTGTCCATTTTCAACGACTATGTTTGCCCAGCAAAACACTCTTTCGATCCGAACACTTCATTAAAGAAACTGATGTTATTATTGTTTTCCTTCTCAAGACAATTGCTCTCAGTGACCCCCTCTGCGGTCATGGCAGGTCGCGGATCAGTTATCAACGTATTGACTCATCCTTACATTATACCGCTCGCATAATTCCCTTATCGACCTCACTTATATGAGTCACTGGAGGTTACTCCGGTAATTACCTTTCACTGCGACCTTATACCCTAATCAAACGCACAAACAATCGACCGTTTACTTTATGAACTTTCTTTAATATTTCTTTTATTCCTATCACCATTTTAACTATCACGTCTAGAAACTCACAGTACCGATTGTGTGACGAACATTATCACAGATCCGTTTAATCCAGGTCGGCCGTAGATTGTACAATCGGGAAATCTCCTCGCAAATATAATCCCACAAATCAATCATGTTTGAGTTTCTGCGAAAGTCACCAGCGACACAATTTAGATAGATTTCGCAAGCAGTCGCAGAAAACACGTTGAAACCGTAGGCCTATGTCTGGTGATGACTAATCTTCATAAATTTAGATAAAATCGGGAAAATATTTCGTACCTATTAGTGGACTACGCGAAATACTCATGAGATTAACTCGGCTGAAAACTTGTTCAGTTGCATCAAAGGAATAAATGGAATGGTAGCATACAGGAACAACGGTAGGCATTATGCCTTAGAACAAAACATTTGAAAATATTGTACACTTAACCTTACTCCCGTATTGCTAATATTAGACTCGCCAGATGATATTTGTTTAACAGAAATTCAAAACTCGCAAAGAAGTCTGACGTGAATTCATTCTAACAAATGTCAAAATAAGGTCGTGAGCATGCATTCGTAATTTCTGTTCATTAATTAACCGTGTTCCTTGGATAAGTCATGTGAGATACTAAGTGGGTTTGGCTTAGAATTGATCAGCACTTGTAAGCGCCACGAGACAGGGCAGGTTTAGTTATTTGTTAAGAAGTTGTGAAGCGAACCATAGTTTATAGATGACTGAACCAAGCCTGACACCAGCAAAGGACGTTGGAGAGAAGTTCAACAGTAAACATTATGCACCGGACAAAGGATGGGCTTGGGTGATCGCTTTTGGTAAGATAACTTAACGTTGAGGGACCATTCGCTTTCATGGAGCGCACTAACGTTGAGTGGTGTATTCTGGAGAAGTTTCTATTGTACAACCGGCTAATATACATCAACGTGTAATATAAAATCGGCGCGTAATATAAAGGTTTGACGTGAAATATAATATCAACGGGTAATTTTAAAGGTTTGACGTATAATATAAAAAGGCCATTAACGCTAAATATAAAATTAGTACGCCTAATATAAAATTATTTCTCGCCGCCAAATATAAAATACTCACCGCCTAATATAAAATCTCAACTCAAAATATAAAATCAGTTTTAACGAAAAATAAATTAAAAAAAAAAGAAGGATTATTAACCCTCGAATTTGTTTAAATTGTGATACGTTATACGTTCGTAACCTTGGACTTTGACCTTGTGACCGAACGTGATGTCGATCTTTACAAGGGTTGTCGTATACGTCTCTCTCCTTTAATTTATGTCAAGGGCCTGGAAAATAGTTCCAATTAGTATTATATTTCCTATGCAGGCGAATTAATTTATGACTTAAGTACAGACAAATCAACAGGAAACGTTGCTTCGAAAATAAATCATCGGCACAGGTGTGCGAGCCGCATTCTGAAAGATGACGTACTGTAATACTTAT
Organism: Mopalia kennerleyi; assembly: GCA_034783855.1. Classification (NCBI taxonomy): domain Eukaryota; kingdom Metazoa; phylum Mollusca; class Polyplacophora; order Chitonida; family Mopaliidae; genus Mopalia; species Mopalia kennerleyi. Next base: position 5,353 of record JAVFBX010228618.1, on the reverse strand, counting down.
TGCAGAGGCAGTTATAATCTTTACTGCCATAACACGTACTTTTGTGCCCTTAACGCAATATATTGCACCAGGCAATAATTACTGCATTAAGAGCTTTTATCGCGTTACGCGCTTGCAAAGACAACAACTATTTGCATCGGAAATTGACCAATATCTCCATGGCCGTGGCGTAGTGGTTAGCGAGCGCGCTTTCTAACTCTTACTTCGAATTACCGTTCACAGGATCGCGTCCGTTTGTCGACCATCAGGTATATGAGTGAGTCACAAGACGTGGCTCCTGCAATGGCGGGGGTGTTTTTTTTACAAGGTTGCCCCCCAGGTTTTCCACCATACTAGTGCAAGAAACAGTGCAAAGTGGACAATCCGTCGTCATATAAGTGAAATACCCTTGAGTACGACGTTAAACCCCCAATCAAACAAACAAACCATGATCGATTTGTCCCGAATTTATTTTTTTCTCGCCTGCAGAGTTTCTATGGCTTGAAGTTTTTCAGATGATGAAGAAAAAGATGATTTCATTCTTGAATGGCCCGAGGCCGTGGCTTAGTGATAACGTGTGCGCTTCCTAATCCTACCCTAATTTACCGTTCACGGGATCGAGTCCGTCTGTCGATCATCCGGTTTATGAGTGAGTCCCACTGGCACTGGCTTCTTCTTCTTGTACGTAATTTGCCAGAAAAAACCCCAACCTATTGCACATAAATTGGATGGGAACTATTTTTTGTTTCAAATACTAACACCCAGGCATTCCTCAGTACGACAAGCTGATAGTTGCAGCTAAATCAATCCAGGTGCCTTACCAAGTCACTCTGTGAGAAGAAGACATCGCAGTCATATACGTTACATGCACGAAAGTACGGCGTTAAACACTACAGTACTAATATAAACAGAACAACGTTTACTTTGATTTCAGCCGGTATGTTAAATGCATTTATTTGCATTGGTTTCTATCGCTCAATGGGTATGTTGGTCGTGGAACTGATGGGAGTGTTTGAAGAAGAATCCGCTGCCAGATTCTCCCTAATCTTTACGAGCGAGGCTGTTGGATTCTGCGCTTGCGGTAAGAAAGCGACATGCAATGTTAGCATGCATGCAACGTTATACACAACACATCATAAAACTATAGGGGAAATAATAAATAGTCGGAAGTAAGGTTTATGTGGGCCTATGCAGGGTTTATCATAGTTGTCTCATACCTTGAGCATTTAGAAAATGTTAAGCTAACGATTCTACAAAACTTCGTTTGTAAAGAACAAATCTTTCGAGTCCAACTCAATTTTATACGGTATCCCATCACACCTCAGTTTGAGCCAAATTATAATGGCTAGCGTATTAACCAATTATGATCTTACGTAATCTTCTTCGTCATATATTTATTGTGTTGTCTAACATAAAAACAGATCTAATATATTTTGAATATGTTGATGATTAATTAATTAGGTTTCGTTTGTGTTGTAGCCATTGCGTACAGTTTAGGCATTGGCCAAATCTTCAACGAAAGGGCTCTAATACTGGTTTCTGGTCTAATCGGGAGTCTTGGTTTCATGCTGATCTACTTTTACACGAGACTGGAAGGTTTTTATGTTACCGGTTTTTGTGTAGGTTGGTAACAAAATACAGCTTATTTTCATGCAATGTGCCTACTGATTCTCTTTGGATATGCGGTTCCCAGCTTCGAACCCTTAGGGACCCTCGTTATATAAGGGAGTGACAAGATGTGGCTCCGTCACTCGCGGAGGAAATTTCTGCGAAGTTTCCTTCCGCTTTCTCCACCGCATTTGAGTAAAGCAGGGTGAGAATGGGCAATATATCGTCATATAATTGAAATTATATGGTGGAAGCACTGTGGGCTCGTTTGAAAGTCCCGTAAGTCTTGGTGCTTCAATGAAAATGTATGTTTGGTTTCTTTCGCCACATTTGTTCCTGTGCTGTCACTCAGGAATATTTATTTAAAACGCTGTTCGTAAATGAGCTTGTCCAGTTTCGTTTTAAAAAATATTAATACCTGGTCCCACATTTTCCCCAGCAGAATATATCAGCTGAGAATCAGTCGTCATATGAGCAAAATAGCTTTGAATATATCCTCACCCTTACAGAATAACCCTTTTGGTTAAAATCCAAAAGATTTCCAATATGGAATACTATAAGATTTTTCTTTCGAATCTTTTAGGATATTATTATTATCCTATGGGATCTTATAGGATGTTCAAAATCCTATAGGATCTTTCTGTAAAAGAAACTGTATTGTATGATTCCGTCTAAGTGTTAACAGTACAACTATGTTTTTCCTAATTGTTTAAATTCGCAGGAATAATGGCTCAGGTGAGCATGTCGAGCTCCATGAGTATGGCAGGGAAATATTTCCACCAGAAACTATCCATAGGCTGCGGGATCGTGATGTCCGGTGTGAGTATTGGAACCCTGGTACTGCCCACTGTTGTTCAGCTTTTGTATGACGAGTACACCTACCGGGGAGCTGGGATTATCATCGCCGGGTTTCTGTTGAATAACTTTGTCTGTGCTTCTCTGATGAGACCTGCTCAATCAAGTAAACCAAGTTATTTACAGAAATTCTCTAACACGCAATCACTCACAAAGAGAAGTGGTACAGGAATACCCAATGCAACTCCAGAAAGCAGAGATAATAAATCCAGTGTGAATGGAGTGGACGGTCGAAGAGCAGGCCTTGGTCACTCAGCTTTAAATAACTGTCCAATGATAGGGGTCCATGAAGCGACGGAATCTAAAAACACTGGTTTTAATAATGACAACAGTTCAGCCTCCATATATATTGTCGGTGTATCGAATCCAGCTTTTGAAACAGATATTAACGATCCTGAATCTGGGGTCAGAGTAACCAAACCTGAAGTCCCTAATACATCAAACAGTTTCCTTAGTGGCATGAAAGACTTTATCTTTGTTAATGCAGAACCTCAGACCAGAAATACATCCAGGATACAAACTCTTTGTGGTGGTTTAGTATTATTAAAAACTGTCCCATTCCTTTTTTATCAACTCTTTGCTCTGTTCGGAACCTTTGCATGTGAAGGCCTTATTCAATTCTTTCCCGCGTTAATAGCAGATTCTGGAAAGTCTTCATACCATACGGCCTTTCTGCTTTCTATCATTGGAGGATTAGATTTCGCGGCACGCCTTGTGTTTGGTTACCTTGGTGATTATGTCAATCGCGGCGTATTAGTCCTAATTCCTCTGCTAATTTTAGCTTTGACATGTTTCTTGGCACAATTTGCCACTGCAACATGGTTCCAAGTGGTGTTAGCTGTTTCTATAGGATGCAATTACGGAGCCACATATTCGTTCAGAGGCGTTCTTCTCGTGGATTATTTTGGACGTGAAAACTTATCACAAACTTTGGGCATCACCAACTTCATGGGTAGCCTCGGATTTACAATTGGAAGTCCACTTATAGGTAAGATAAGATAACATTTGTACTCCACATGATGCATACACACAATCGGGTTGACTATAATTGATTATTTGTTCGTATAAATAATCCTGTGACATAAATACATCCATTTGTATAGTAAAGTTTGTACCGGAATTGAGTAATGTTGAAACGATTCACCCATCTCACGACCCCCGTGGGGGTGCGGGTGTGCCATTTAACCTCAGCACGCCCGTCACAATACACCCCAGCTTCCTCGGTTAATTGTAAGAGGCGAGAAAGAGAGCCTCTTGACCGTGGGTTGCGTCTCGTGTTGAGATATGCTTTCGTTGGTCCGAAGAACGTCATGCGAGTCAGAAAGTCAGACAAAACGTTAGCTATATCGAGTCATGGTGCCTTGCCTCTGCCTCGGATGTTCAAGGGCCATCCCAGTCCTACACCAGGGCCACGAAGAAAGTTTCTCCCTTACGTGGCCAACTGGTGATTAATACCCTTCTACTGTCAACTAAAACACTAGACAAATACAATTAAAAACAACATCTTCAACGCAAACTAATACAAATAAACAACCCCAACTAGAAAAACGGCCACAGACAACACAAACTACAAAGCCATCTTGTCCGGAGGTTCGCCCTTCCAAGGCCACAAGGGGTGCTGTTCAAACGTTCCACTTTGAACAGCCAATTAATGTAGAGAGGGTTGGTCCCCTCTCTCCGAAGCCATCAAAAAGTAAATCCCTTGTGTCGGAGACGGTTGCTCTCGAGAACCGCTTCGACGCCTTGGAAGGGATGAAGGTAGAAATCGGGTCTTCTCCCTGTACGGTGGATATCCAACGACCATATCTGCCTTTGCTGGAGCCCGATAACGATTAACATTTTGAGATATATCTCAAAAGTAATATTAAATGAACATCAACACACATACTGGTTGACTGGGTGTACTTTGTCAGTGTTGGCATCAGTTCTACAGTCAATGAAGGACTTGTTTGACAACATTGCTGGCTATGTCGTCATCAAGTTTTTCAAACGCATCGGTGTGTATCATAAAATTAAATTTTGATGAATCATTGTAAATAGCTAACATTGACGAAATTTTAAACACCATATTTAAATTTTTAGATCCAAATTTAAACTATAACAGATATTGACATATTTATCATTTATATATGTCTTATTGAGTTTTGTTTCTCTTTTTGATGTTTACGGCGAAGGGTGCTATTGAATGGATTTGTTTTTAAAAATAGATATAAATAAATAAATTGAAAATATGTTCACGCTAGAGCTTAGCTGAAATACCGCTGAATGTGGCGTAAAACAACAATCTATCAGATTTCAAGATATAATGAGTAACATGGTTATTTTGTTATAGTATTACAGCACACCAATAAGGTAACCTAAATACTACGCGCGGGTTGTGCGAAGGATGAGAGAGAAAAAAGAGAGCTGTTTAAGAAAATAAAAATACAGAACTTGTAAGAAGAAAGCCGTCCGCAAACACCCTGTCGTTAAGATATTTTTGACAGTTTAATTTGACAATCAATCATGATTCGTAATTTAAAGGATATTTAGATATCAATGACTAGCGAAATAAATGGTTTCAGGAAGTCAAACGTTTCATTTTATCGTCGAAACTAAATCTATTCGATGCAAGAAATACTGCGGACCGCAGAGAGAACAGCCTTTGTGTGATTGGCCCATCGGATTTTCGTTTGTTTACCAATAACGCATGTCTGAAACCTCGACCATTTCTGTACCGTTAATAATCTCTGATGGATAGCTCATTTCAATGGCAGTCGTAACGATATTGAATATTCATGGGTAACGCCCACTGACCTATCTATAGGTCAGTGGCTACACGGCTCTCCACTGTTAGGCCGCGAACACACCAAAAGCTGCTAACCGCGCCGCACCACTGAGCCGAGCCGAGCTGCATTAATATCTGCTCGTT
>JAVFBX010228606.1:0-20611 GCA_034783855.1 Mopalia kennerleyi | reverse complement strand
AGCAAAAAGACGTTGGCCCAACGTCACCACACCAACGTAGGCCCAACGATACTGCAGACGTTGGCACAACGTTGGCCTAACGTTGGTGTGTTATCTGGGAGCTTTTAAAATTATTGAAATTGTTTTCTTCAATGGTGGTTCTTTGTCTGTAATGTGTTCAATACAGAATGCACACCATGGTCAATACAGAATATACCTAGTGGTTTATACTGTAGGTTAACAATGTTTTACCAGGAACGTAAACACTGGTCTTCACGGAACGTACACAGTGGCGAATAAGATACATTTCAAGAGGTCAATACGGAACGTACTTAAGGTTTTGCACGGAACATACATATTGGTCAAGATGGAACATACACAGTGGTCAACAAGAAACGAGAAACATGAAAACGTACACAGTTGTAAATGCAGAATAAACACATTGGTCAACATGGTACATAAACTGGAGTTAGTACGGAACGTACTCAATTCTCAAGTATTCATGGAATTTTTCGTTTTGGAGTTTTATTGCGTAGGCTAATCGGGCAATTAAATAAATCCCCCTTAACATCTCGATCAATACACATAAGAAGCAACAAAACAAGAAGACACGAAATTTGCAATTCTCGGCTCAACAGCAGATCAGCTCCGAGCAGCCTTTTTGGTCACATTGTACACGTTGGGCAGGGAACACCCTCTTCTACGACCAGGTCATTGGAAAAGTTACTTAGCACATACTTGGTGAAAAAACCAAGAAGAAACCTCGTAAAAACAACCCAGCCAGTCACGGGAAAGTTATCTTCTATCTCTGACGTCGAGAAGGCGGTGTCAAATCATTTAGCAGGTGTCCTACATTTATAGGGCACCATCATCGGTAGGTAGAACGGTCAGTCATGGGAAGAGAAAAGTCGCCTTATTGCTTATTTCTTTGCTGATGTAGCATGTTTACAATAAAGGTTTAAAAGTAAAGACAATAATGCTGGGGTTTTTAGGATATAGCTTTATTGTTAACCCACGTCTTTACATGGACGCTTGATGAAATTCGTATGACTTCAAATTAAAGACATGCCACACACAACACACGATCTCCAGATCAAACACTTATTGTCGACAACATCTTTGATGTAACCAGAGTTTATATCATTGGCAATTAGACTTTTAGAATTAGAGGGAATTTGGATGAGACTGGATCATCTGCCGAATGACTTTGAGACTTTCTGGCGGTGTGTCAATAAGGCAGATGACGTTAAACATGGATCGATTGATCTGTTATTTCCTCACTTATTAAATTATTACAGAACAGAGGGGGGTCGCCAGCTACTATCCATTGTATCTCCGCCATATGTAATGGTGGGTGAACATGTAGAATGACGTATATGTGTTGCCAGACTTCCAGATTTTAATTCTGGTTTAGGGTTAAAACTGAATATTTTTGTAACCCTATCCCCGAACCTAACAATAAACCTAGGTGACAATGACAAAAGACGAAAATAATAAACTTGTTGATTATGTGGTGGAGTTCATCACCACTTCAAAATGAATTTTGTAATTTGCCAGGCATTTGGTACATTTCTGTTAGCATACCTGGAGATAATGTGCAAAATGATGATTCCCATTCCCCACAATGTTCTTTTTAGTGTAGTGTTTAGTTCATATTACTGTAAGGTTTTAGGCATACAGTTGACTAGCCAGTGTAAACATATTTAAATTTTTCGTCAATCTTTGTGATTCAAATGTTATTTATCTACAATTTGAAGCAATGTTTGTACTGAATGGCTAAAAGAGAGACAACAGATAAGCTACTTAGCTTAAATTGTATCTCATTATGAATAAAATTCTTTATAAACCAAGTTTAAATATGTATATATATATATAATCCCGGTGGAGAGAAGCCCATTTTCATTCTTCATTTATTCACTATATATATATCATAACGGTTAGTTTATCAAGTTTAATTTTTGGAGTTATTATATTCTGGGTATGTACCATACCTCAGTGGCTTTAACTTATGGCGTGTCAAGACTGGTTCACTGCAAGGTGTTAGCTCAATTCTGATCTTTTCTTGATCATATATCGCATAACTAAGGCGTATTTCGACTAATGTTTTGTGCCAAATCATGTCTATTTGTGTTTAAGTTGACAAAGAAGTATCCATAAATCAGTAGAACTATGTGGATTGCCTTATACAGTTTGTCATGAGTACAAGAGCAGATACATCCCACATCGCATGTCACTGTGCCAATGATCGGCATTTTGACTACAGAGTAACAGCGAGCTGGCAAAAGACGGCATCCCTCAGGAGCCGTCCGATGTATCTTGAGCCATTATACACTGTTGGTCCCAGGGCTTGTATTAAGAATTGACAGCAATATAATTTTCTGTCACTGGTGTAAAATAGATAACTCGATCAACTCTTATAGATATATAAATGTAGACTATGAATGGGACACAATATTACATACGCGTTGTGTTTCAAATTTGTGAATGGGACAGAATACAACATAAACGCGGTGAGCGAAATTTATGAATGAGACGCAATGGAACATTAGAAGGGTGTGTCAAGTTTATAAATAGGACAAAATAGAAGGTGAGCACGATGTGTCAAGTTTATGGGACGTAATACAACATTTGGTTAGAGTATAATAGTATATTCGGACGCTGTATCAAGTTTATGAATGAAATGCAGTTCAAAATGGGATGCAATAGTGCATTAGCAAGTTGTTGAAAGTTTTTCAATGTAACACAATTGAAAATGAGCACACAGTATCAGATTTATGAAATAGAATATGGAACGCCGTGTCAAGGTTATGAATGGGATGCATTGGAAAATTTGCATAGAGTTTCATTTTTACGAAGGCGAGTCTGCCCTATAGGACAAGGAGCCCCAACCCCACCCCCACCCGCCCTCGACATGACTAGCAACTAACAAAGGCAACACAGATACTGGCCAGTCACAGGATGTTATAGAAAGACATCGTAAACAGATAGATCAGCTTTATGTTGAGCCAGCGCTGAGAGGGTATAGACAGCAAGAGGCTCCCTCTCACACCCCCGTTGTTCATCGAAAAGTATAGCAGAAGTGGGCCTGTGTGGTACACTGAAGAAGACCAGCACTCCACTGCACCACCAACCCTGGTCCAAACTCTTCAACATAAATCTTAACCATTCTTATGGTTGATGCAGTTTGTCACAAACAAATAGATAAAGCACAAAAGAAAACAACAGATCATTACAATAGCAACAACAATGGTTACGCTGGTAAATAGCTGCTGTTGAAGATATATAATGTCCAAGTTCAACGCTTGAGATGACTAAGGTAACGTCTTACGCCTCAATGTATGGTAAAGTTGATTACATCCCACGATTAGGGAAACATTATGCCCGAAATTAAAACCATTGTACAACTGTACTCACCAGCGATGCTGTCAACGTTGTCTCGTATTAAAAATCCTTCCTATTTCTTATTTCCAGGATGAGAAAAGTACACGTAGGTTTCCATTTAAGATAGACACTGCGATGAAAAATACTTTCACAATTAATACACTAGTTTTGATATGATAACCATAAGATAACACATTTGAAAGCCTCTAGGAGAAAAAGCTAGTTTCGACTGAATTCCGCGGCAACACGATCACGGTTGGTACTTTTTGTTCTCTGCGACCGGGCCAGTGTTCCGGGAAACTACCTCCAGATAAAGTCTGACTTATTAATGGTTAATCCATAACACTACTATTTCATATTGAATGCACCTTGTGTAAGCCGAAGGAGTAAACGCGACACTAAGCATGATCATTGTAACGGGTTCACCACAAAGACAAGCAGATAACTCCTGTCTCTCAAATCGTGCTTCACGGTTTAATGATATTCGCGACACGAGCTTGTCGGCGAATTCACAAGGCGGGACGATAAAAGCGCGCGGAACAGCTTCGTGTCCTTTCCAGTATCGTGAAAGCAATGACCAAACAGAGTGTCTTAAGGATTGACCGTTACCAGCACGCCAGTATATTATATTTTTACTGCCCCGAGCAGTGTCAGTATAGCCTAAGCAAGAATCGGGTTGAGGTACTGTATCGAGACGTTAATAACATATGCTGGTCCAATAAACATCTCTACGTATCAAATATTATGGGGGGTAAAAGTTATTGTTGGTTCACAATATAACTTTAATAAACGAACGGACCAATCACTGGAAGATTCCAGTGTTTACGTAGAAAACCGTCACTTCGAGAAAGACATTTTCGGTGGACGATCTTCTTCGAAACTAGACTTTATGATCTTGACATTTTTTCGGTATTTGCACAAATGATCCGATAGGGCCATCCCTTTTGTAAACCGAACATAATCATAGAGTCAGCATATCAACGTCTCTTAACGCAATCAACAGTGGGTAGGCTGTTATAAAAAAAACTAGATGTTGTGGCAAATAGCCGCTGTTTGTCCCACATTCCTGTCAGAAAATATTACTTAAACCAGGTGGTAATAAATTATTTCAAAGCTCATTTAAGAGAAACACCAGGAAGGCTTATTTATTGATTCATTTTCATTTATTATGCTTGTTAAATTGATTTGGGGACAATAACAAATTCTGGAAGACTTGTTCTATCCCAGATAGATTGAAGTAATACATTTATATTACGACGAAGATTCCAACCAAATTTCGATTAAACATTTCATATATCCGAATACGTCAGTCCATCGTTTAAAATATAGTATTACGCCCATTAAAGATGATATATTTTGTAAATATTTTTCGTCATTCAGCTTTATGCCTTTTATATAGACGTTGAAGCACATAAACTCAACGATTATAGATAAACTTATTTTGAATCCATCTAGCTTAACACTTATCTATTATTATTATTTATTTATAACTTTATTACAGACCTTTGGTTTATGTACATGTTTAACAGTTACGTAGGTCCATAATTGCATTTGTATGCACTACCATAGCATAGTATGCCATTTGGCATGAATTATGTGGTAACAGGAATAACAGAACGGAATACAATTGTTAACACCTGATTGTTGCAACATTTTCATAAAAGAATACACATTTTTACAAACTATTTCACCAAATAATCGAATGCCATGTAAAACAAACATAAAGCTTGCTATTAATAGAATTGTTCACTCAATCCTCCTCAACATCGTTTATAGATAGAATCAAGCCCTAAGAACACCCGTTTATAGATAGAATCAAGCCCTAATAACACCCGTTTATAGATAGAATCAAGCCCTAAGAACACCCGTTTGCGAACCTGATTATCTTTGACCTCAATTCTCGGTAAAACCGGATATTCCTTTTCAGCCTTTCAAATTACCCATCATTCAACAGTGTAACAGCTGCTGTTAGTTTCCGGTTTTTCTTTTGTGAATAAATTTCCGTATATTCATAAGACATTTGACTTGCAAAACGGCTGATTGTCCCCGAGACATCAATCAATGGTTCTGCTATCACGGAGATGTCTCAAAGGAAGTGCTAACTATTTCGTCAGGAAAAATAAAACTTCTACATGTATCTTAAGCGAAAGTTGGTACAAAAATCGAACTGAAAGTTTCGGAAAATATTCGCCGACTTGTTTGTATTCAATATAAATGGGCATGATACCAATCCCAATAACAGCTTTAAGAACTTAATTGAATGAGGCACAGACTAGAGAAATATCGTGTGTGTCCTCTATAAACTGAAACGTTGTAGCTGTCTCCACCCCACTAGTTTACTCATTAGAGCGATAGTAATTTTCTAGCGCTTTCAGAAACAACAGTATTTTACGATGTGTGAAGAAAGTAATACAGGGTAAATTAGGCAGAGCTGACGGTAGTTGGTTGAATTGATTGGGTACTCACACGCTAAGCAGTCTTTGTTAGGGCGGGTGAATTAGAGTCCCCGCTTATATACCACGGACATAAATACAGCTTTCGGAAATTGACGGCAAAGCCGATATATAGTTTGAATGATGTGTTATGAAGTCTAGTGAACATTTATAATTTAGCAAACTAGTATAATAATGATGTAGTTATGACGAGCTGGTTTAATACTAATCTAGCAGATGGGAAGTGTGTAGACCAGGCGAGTGTGTTTTACATCTAACAGTTAACGGAAGGAATTTACTGTATTCTGTTGATGACTTCAGGAGGACACCCGGCAGTAATCTTAATTAAATCTAGTATGTGAACTTTGGTCTGATGTACAAAGCGCTTATGTATCTTAGGTCGACAGTCGACAAAGAATCTGGCTATAGGGGCCAACAGAACAATGTATCATCGACTGAGCTACGGTACATCTCACGTGAGTAACGCGCATCACCAGTTCAGTTAGAAAATCGTTTATTCACCTTTCTCAGATAAATTGATTGGTGGCCAGTTAAACCAGAAAATATAGTTTGTTTGTTTGATTGGAGTATAACGTCGTACTCAAGGGTATTTCACTTATATGACGATGGATTGTCCACTTCACACTGCTTCTTGCCCTAGTATGGTGGAAAACCGAGAGGAAACCTCGTAAAAAGCACCCCCGTGATTGCCGGAGCCACATCTTGTGACACACTCATATTCCCAGAAAATATAGAATAATGTGACTTTCATGTAACTAAGTTGTTCTGGCTCATTTAAGTAGCCGATTTTTAAAAAACAAACAAAATGATGAAAACGAGAAATAATTTTAGAGAGGCAAATTGAGCTGCTGGTGGTTGGCGATTGCATGAGCTAGCTTCTCGTAGGCACCGGGCAGAGTTCGATCAGGTACAGGGTTCAGCTATACTGATTTTAAGTCAAAGCCTTTCTATATTAAACAGTGTGTATGGCTGGTGCTGCGATTGGTCGTAACATAGCACGCCAATATTTTCTTTTCACGATGTTGAACACACAAAAAGTCTGGAAATATAGCAGTGACTGTGTTGTGGCAGACGGCGGGCCAAAACACACGCCCTATTCCAGCACTATAGTGACTGTGTTGTGGCAGACGGCGGGCCAAAATGCACGCCCTATTCCAGCACTATAGTAGCTGTGCTTTGGTGGATAGCAGATCAAAACATACCACTACACCCGCACCGTTTGTGGATGCATTTTAGTGGACAAGGGACCAATACCTTCGCCATAACCCAGCCCTATTAGTGGATGTGTTTATGACTTGTCCCAGTGCTTTAGTGGGTGTTTTGCGGTAAAACCAGGGTCAAAACCTTGACAGTAACTCGATAAAAAGGAGACAAAAACACAGAAGAAAAGTACAAATATACCCTCAACAAAAATAATGACTGTACATAATTTTTTTTCACATAAAGCTGATTTGCTATGTTTTTTTTAAGTAAATTGTACTGGCATACCACAGCATATCGTTGATCTGAGAATATCAGTCACGAACAAAATGTACAGACAAACCTGTTAAATTTGTTTTAGAATATCGGATGAGAATTCATTATAAAACATTTGACAGTGAATCTTAAGTCAATGGCCTAATGTTTGTTAACTCTTTTCGAGAAAGACCTGCCGCTTTCACTCCCATATTACTTGGATACCGTGGCAGATATGGCGAGCGACGGAGCGATAGGCACAATGACTGTCCATCACAAGATATCTTAGTAACCATTATGCTGTTTTACAGGATACTAAACATTACAATATGAACGGGATTTTCTACCAGCCGATGCGTGTTAGTTCGAATTCTCCTATAGATTGATTTTTAGATACAGAAGGCGTTGTCTTGGATTGGAAACAATGCCAGAGAAGTAAATATAACTAACATGCCCGAAGTGAGATTAATCAATTTTGTCCGGAGGAAAAGAACGACAACAACGAGGCCTGATAAAGCATGTCGTACTTTATACAAAGCAGTGCGTTATTAATATATCAGTTGGCGACAATATTTAAAGTGAGGCCAGCTTCTTTATATATCGACCACAAATGCAAAAAAATAAGGCACTTCGACTACAAATCGTATAACATAATATATTTTGATTTTGTAAAACCTAAATTATGTATATAAACTACACAATTAACTATCGACCAAATACTAGACGATGTAGATTATCTGTATTAAAAAACGCTAATATAAACACACTTTAATAGGGCAGCACATTTTCCGATGAGTAAGATTGATTTCACAAACAAATATTTCAATTCACGGAATTAATTATTCAACACTGTATTTGCAATTTTCAAATTTTCCAAAATAACGGCGGAGGAAATGCGATTAAAACTATATTTCTAATTAACAGAATATATTGTATAACGGCTGAATAAAGAAGTAGATTAAAAATCCTGGAAAATAAGAAATTGGACTGACTAATGTAACAATACATAGCAAAGAAATAAAACAAAGGGGAAAACATCTTATTTAAATTCAGTTACTTTCGCTCCTGAAAATCACTGCAGATTGAGTATGGATTTAAGCGTTCTTTGTCAACGGTTCCAAATGCGTCCTTTTTGACACAGACTTATTTTATTTTGGCCGGATGAGTTCCTCATTATCTATACTGGGGAACAGTATAGATAATACAATACTATCACTAGCTACTCTATAGCTGAGTGATGCTATGGTCTTTCCAATTGTCTTGGATGACACACTATTCATCTGTTCATCTAATGTAACACTGTATTTGTATATGGACCCTTTTTGCGTCTGAAATAAAGTATTATTATTATTATTATTATACTGTCAACACAGAGAACTGACGCCCGGATGAGTGCCCCTTTATCTGTACTGTCAACACAGAGAACTGACGTCCGAATGAGTGCCCCATTATCTATTCTGTCAACACAGATAACTGACGCCCGGATGAGTGCCCCATTATCTATTCTGTCAACACAGAGAACTGACGTCCGGATGAGTGCCCCATTATATATTCTGTCAACACAGAGAACTGGCGCCAGGATGAGTGCCCCATTATCTATTCTGTCAACACAGAGAACTAATGTCCGAATGAGTGCCCCATTATCTCTTCTGTCAACGCAGAGAACTAACGTCCGAATGAGTGCCCCATTATCTATTCTGTCAACACAGAGAACTAACGTCCGAATGAGTGCCCCATTATCTCTTCTGTCAACACAGAGAACTAACGTCCGAATGAGTGCCCCATTATCTATTCTGTCAACACAGAGAACTGACGCCCGGATGGGTGCCCCATTATTTATACTGTCAACACAAAGAACTGACACCCAATGAAACCTTTCAAGAGTCACATCTTCCCATCGATTGGCCGGGAGTAGCGTTAGCTAAATTACCACGAACGGAAGAAGAATGTAGATTCTGGGACATGAAATGTATCTGCGTGTCATCACGATTTTATGGATGAATAAAATGGACAGAAAAGATGAAGACATGAAAAAAAAACAACAACAAAAAAACATATTGACCTATAAATGTTTTTTCTTTTGAATTTTCTACTCATTTCGTGAACTGATATTTGGAAGGAATTGACTTGAACGGATACATTTTATGAAATTATACATCGTTCTGTTGTAATCAGTCAATTAAAAGGGTATATATGTATCGACGAAAATCTTCATTCATACTATCATAAAAAGTAAATGCTATTTACAAAATGAACGTAAAAAAACAAATGGGTGAACAAGTATTTTATTTGTTTGCGGAAAGATTGCGCGAGGTCGGCGGTATTGGTATTAATTCAAACTATTTCAAACCATGGCATACTTGCATCAAAAGAACATTCAGATTAGAACTCGAAGAGATTAATATCAAGTAAATTAATTCCAAGTCCAATTTGCGGTTTCTAGCAAAATCAAGATTTGGCATACACACATTTTCAGAAATAATGATTATTGTGGGTTCTTTAGAAAAGACGATGGTTCTAAATTGAACAAGGATGGTTCTAAATTGAACAAGGATGGTTCTGAATGGAAACATAAGGTTCTTTTATAAAACAAGGAAGGATGAAATACATGTATCAGTTACTGTGGTTGAGTGCTAGTATATGCACTGCAATGTTGCGTTTCAATAAATCCAGAATTTGAAAATCCATTAGTTTTGCTTGTTACGTTAACAAAAATTGCTATATTACAGTTCATTTAAGGTTGGTTTAGTAAAATTAATTGATTTTGTAGATTGCTGTTGATTTCCTCCGTTAAAATATTCATTTTTATTTGGTTCGACTAATTTAACAATGTCACCTCACCTCGTGAATCCTCGTCCGTGATATTCTATGGCAAAAGCAAATTAAAAAACTAAAATAAACAATTAAAAAAGACTACCGAGTAATCAACCATGTCTGCATAATTATGTGGTTTATCAATTTGTTACATTTTACTTTAACAGGCGAGGACTCCTTTAATATTTACCTTGGATGTGACAGTATTTTGAAAACCAAGTTTTAATGAATGCCGGAAGTCTGTTAAGGTTTTTATTTCAGTTCTTGTTTCCCATGGTTTTTAGTCCAAGCATCACCACGGACAATATCTTGCCTGTGTCCACCTTGGGCACCACACAATTCAACACTGAGATCCTATTTCTTGGAATTTAATCGATTTAAAAGTAGCTGTAAATATGGTACAACTTAATGTAACTTTAGTTTGAGCCACCATTAATTAGTTCGGACAGGCACTGGCTGTAGTTTAGCAAGTTATAAATACTTCCCTACTTTGTTCCTGATTCTTCATCTAACAAGAGGCTGGAGAAACGTGTTCTGGGACCCGTCTTACGCAACATGCGTAGCTTACCTGGGAGGTAATTACTATGGCGTCAAGTGATGAAAGCATTGCGGAAAGCCCCAGAAAGAGTTGAACAGTCAACAAAATCCACCAGAAGGCGATTCCAAACGGTATCAATTGCCGATGTTAGTAACTACTGCATATTTCCAGTGCATAATGAAGCCAAAGGAAAGATATTCAATGCGACCTTCGTCAAGGCATTTAATATGACAGTCCATGTGTTAGTACAATTTTTGGGGCGAATAGACTCTTCGTAAGAGCTGCATGCCCCATCAAACCAAACAAACAATTATTACAATTTCTTACAATAGTAAACGAGTTTTATATAAATTTTGGCTGTGTAGTCCCTTTGGTCTAGTTTAACTTTACTGGCATTTTATGCAAATTGCTTAAACAATCTATGAAATGCAATAATTTAGACGTTTATTTCTGCAAACCTTGATAAGTGTCAAGAGTGATCACATGCTCTGCTTAGATTAATTCATCGAGTGTGTAGATGCTGCCACTATTAAGTTCAGGATATATAAAGGACTTTGTTTGACAACATTGCTAGCAATGCTGCCATCAAGTTCCTTAAATGGATCGTTGTTTTCATAAAATTGTATTTCTTATAAATGATTGCAAATAATTATACAAGCAATTGACATAGCTTTAAACACATTATGTACAATTTGTAGATGCAAAATTAAAGGGTTTTTTTTTTCAAACATTTAAAACTGATGTGTGTCTTTTTTTAGCTCAATTTGTTTCTCTTTTCGTTGCTTAACGATAATCGTAAAGCTGATTGGAACTGTTGCTTTGTTTTTGGACAGAAAATATCTGATAGATGTAAGGATTAATTGACAATGTGCTCCTGCCCTAGCTTAGCTGAAATATCTCAGAATGTGCTTTTGAAGGAAGCATGTTTGGCTTTTGTGAAAGACATAATCTGTTATCCACATGAAATTGTATACACAGAAAATTATGAATTAACAAAATCCTGGCTGAACGTCTATAAACATCTTTTTTAAAACTTTTTACTTGTTTCCGATGTATCCGTAAATGAAACTGTTCATCTATCAGTATTTTCGTTATCATCTATCGATTAAATTTTATTCACTATCCGCCTCGCCTTTAATTTAAAACTTCTCTGGATAGCAAATAATTTGACAAAACGAAGGGAAACAGCTTTTTTTCTTCTGGGCTTTCTTGAGATTTTATTCTCGACACGCCATGACACATCTCAGCAGCCTGAGGCGTGTTCCTATTCTTTTATCAAGATTGCTCAGAAGACTTTCTGTGGTAATTCTCATCCTAGTTTCCTTTTGTCGGCAAACAATTCGACAAGAACTGGCCTACACGGTGGAGTGTCCGGAAGCTGCTATTCTCTGGCATTTCAACGACTTTTCTGCAGCTAAATACTTCGATTCTTGGTCCTGTTGTGCACTGGTTATGTAATAACATAGTTTAGGGATAACAATAGCGTTGCTGTTGAGGGGAACGCCAGAGGCAGGTCAGCATCGTCCAGAAGAGAACATAATTAAAAGGTTTCTTGATGTTTCTGGGTACTGGGTCATGTTTGTGGAAAACTTGTGTTTGTAAAGATGGTTCAATCGTATCGAACTCTGCTTTAGTGGGAGCCGGTTGAAATTTTTTTCACAGTCATTGAAAATCCTTCTCCATATCTTCATTTATATATTCTGTTTTCGTATCGGAGTAAAAAGAACTATTTCGAATTGTGATTTGTGATTTCCTGTCATGCCCAGCAGCTGTTGGTTTTTGTCCACACGGGTTTTGTATGAATCTAGTTTTGTGAATCGCATCAACCGAGGAGAACACTCGAGTAAGCATTCATGCACGAATACCCTGCTGATGTTAAAATGAGTTCAACCGCTTGTTTAGACAAATTAAAACATTACAAATAAAAAAGATGCCTTTGCTCATATCGGCTAATAACAAAAGAAAAAGGATTATATGCTTCGATACAAAACAAAAACCAGGGGAAAAAAGAAAATAAATAAAAAACTTAATGATTTTGTAATTTAAATTGACAGTAATGATTTTATAAAAGGTTATCCTTGCTATGCGACATATCCGTGTTGTGTGAGTAATCCAAAAACGATTCGTGATGGAGGGAAAGTATGGCAGGAAACATGGCTAATATTAAAAGATATAACCACATTTAACTAAAACAATGCACTAATGTTACCATTGATGTATGATAGCGATGCAATACAGATACAATTACGATACAATAGAATAGAATAATCGCGCAACATAATGGTTTTCCAAGAACTACATGTATCAGAATGACATATTCTTTTGAACTGTGTTGATTTGGGTTAAAACGAACTAAATTGCTTTAAAACGTGTTTTCTTTTTTGTTGCTGTCTGTTTCAATTACATTTTCTTTCCCCTTCTTTAAATAAATTGTTTTTGGAACTGTGTTCATATGTTTAAAGAGGTAAAAAAGATCACTATGTTCCACGTAGCTGTCATCTTAAAAATTGTTTATACTGAAGACTTCTGTTCAGCTTTTACAAGCGACCGATTTTCAGTTTGTCTGCAAACCCAGTGATTCCACTGATCAATGTATTTATGTTTTTAAAGAAGTTGTTCAGTTTAACAGTAACCATGGCAGTCCTGTCTTTATATGTGTGAGAGCTAACGTAATTTTGTACCAGTGATGTGAAAGGGGCATTGTTCAAAGTCATTTATGGAGTTATTATACTCAAACTGCTCTGAAACGTATCAAAACAATCTATAACAATTAATTCCGGTGGTTGTTGCACTACCGATATGATTGTAGTGCCAGTTTTGTGATTTCCATGAATATAATTCTTAGTTTTGGATTGATTCTACGCAAAGGGATTCTAAGTTTTAAACTGAGAATCGAGGTATCTGAGAATACCTTACTTTTGAAACTGTTGAACTGGGATGTCTGTGTGGAATCAAAACTCTCAGCCAAATGACAAAGTAGGCTGTACATGTAGCAATTTACTTTTGTTAAACAGATTAGTATTGTATTCCTTAGTTTTCAAGTTTCTGTTTTATTATGGACTTTAGCTTGAAATAAACGATTATTATTATTATTATTATTATTAGCAGAATGATACATTAAGAGAAATGTTTATACAAGTTTTAAATATGGAAGAAATCCCCTACTCTCTAAAAGCGACGTACGTGTATGCACGCACAGAGATGGAATACTAAAAGCGACGTACGTGTATGCACTCACAGAGATGGAATACGTGTATGCAGCCACAGAGATGGAGTATTTTTTTCAGGGTGAAAAGTAAAATAAATAATACATTTATAATGCAGCAGGAAAAATACAACATAATAATTATATAAATTATAATAACAGGAATAATAAATCATAAAAAAATTTGGAAATTGCAATCAGTTTGAGCTAGTGGTCATATTAATGCTTTGTTAAAAAAATCCAGTAAGGGTAATCATCAGATTTTATTCACTTTTCAAGACATGTTGAATGTTTGCTTCGTTGGCGTTTCTTTTCCTTTATTTGTCCCATCCTTAATCAATTCATTTGAAGAGTCTCATGAGCGCCACTTTGCCAACCAAGATAAGCCCCAAGGTTGTTCTGCATCCAGTCTTCACAAATTAAGATTTCATTGAAAAAATGGCCATGGACACTTCAAAAAAAGTTAACCTATGTCAGAATTTAATAGCGACTAATTTTGACACAGCACCATATCGGGACAAACAGACAGGTGATGAGCGATGGTTGGCCGATTAACTTCTAACATAAGGGTAAGGCTTTGGTGTATTCTTTGGATCGACTCAGTATCGATATAGATAGAGGAAGAACATCAAGGAACTATTGGAAAAATGTATATTTAAGTTTCGTTTTATTTTCTCCTTCCTTAAAACAGTTGTAGCAGATTGACTCGACTCAACCCAATCAACAATAATTTATAAGTGGGAATTAAAAGTAAAGCTGTTATTTACTTACGCCTGGAGAAAACCCAACGATTTCTCTCGCAGATGGTTCCTGAATGTCTGGAATTAATGTATAACTTATCAGCCGTTGTCAGCTTTTTTACATTATACAATCATACATCATTTTCTGTTCGAGTGGTAGACATTACCACGAGAAGAAATGATCAATCAGTCTTGTGATTTTTGAACGACTGGCTAGTAGAACAAGAGTTTGGAAATCACCAGCAAGTCCAAAAATATAACTATTTTTTACCAATAGTCATAGAAAAAAAATTGCATAGTAGGAATTTCTGTCAGAGAGAAAACCTAATTGATGACAAAGTCAGATATCATTATATTTCTATTATTCGACAGAACGGTTCATTTTTGCTGACGAATTCGTTCTGTCCAGAGAGGCTCCAGTCTGTCTTCGACTTATTTAAGAAAAAGCAAACCGTTGTCTGTGTCTCCGTATATATTACTTCAGTCCTGCGTGAGTACACCCTAAATAATTACACAGGGGAATAAATCGAGTGACCAGTAATTATATTGTATCGTTTATCTCAACGCACCAAATACTTTTGGTATCTAGACTGTTTTTGTCTCACCGCGTCAATGACATGTACTAATATGGACTATTTGTCTCATCGCGTGAATGACTTGCAATTATATTGACTGTTGTGTCTCATCGCGTCAATGACATGCAATTATAGTGACTGTTTTGGTCTCATCGCGTCAATGACATGTAGTTATATAGACTTTGTCTCATCGCGTGTATGACATGTAGTTATATAGACTGTTTTGTCTCATCGCGTCAATGACATTTAGTTATATTGATTGTTGTGTCTCATCGCGTCAATGACATGCAATTATATTGACTGTTTTTTCTCATCGCGTCAATGACATGCAATTATATTGACTGTTTTTTCTCATCGCGCCAATGACATGTAAATTATCCTGACTCGTTTGTACTGCTGACCGATAAACAGTGTTTGTTGTATAGATGCTTGTCTCCGTGTAGCTATCCGTGGACAATCCGGTTGTTCAAAGCTCCGTTAGCCTAACAGCCAGTTAAATGCACGTCACGCTTTATAAAAAAGCATTGTTTAGGGGTTTAAAACATCGATATCGGTCATATATATCGACAGATATATGACCGATATATCGGTCGATACCGCGTTATCGACCGACATACGGTCGATGACAACGGTGTCAACACCGTGTCCTTAAGTGTTGACGCCTGCGGCGGCTCGGGTTTTGACGAGATGTCAAAATGACGGCAAAGGTCTTAATAAACCTAACTATGACCGATGTCGTGGGTTTAAACACCATTCTAACCCGAAAAAAAGACAGAAAAAGAGCTCTCTCGCGGCCTCAAAAGTGGCTTTTCCTCCCTGTATGCAGTAAACTGTCAACGACCAATCAGAAATAGGAAGTTGTCTCCCCTGGCATCGCGTGCAGACTCGGCTGAGATTTAAAACAGCGAAAAACGCCGAGGAAAAAGTATTCAAAAACAATTGTTCTGATATTTTGGTACAATAAATTATAGCGATTGTGAAGTAGACATGCTTTAAACTTTGTTCGCGACAACCAATTCCTTATTTGTGCTGTATGTTTTATAAAATTAAGAAAACAAAATTTGAAGCGGAGGCGGCGTTGTTTGATTTTCTTACTATCGGAAATTTGATAGATGAACATTCGCACGCTGGGATGTAACGTGTGTTTGCCCCTTTGGGAATTGAAAATATTGTAACACCACATGTTTGTTTACGGAATAATTAGTTTATTAATTTAAAGTATAGGCTGTTTTAACTATTGGTATGCTTATGCAGTGAAAGTCTGTGAAGGGAGGTAGTCGGAACTGCGGTCATTGTTGTCGGTCAGTGTTGTCTCATTAAGATCGCTGAACTGTGTTCCTTGTTATGTATATTTGCGCACGGTACGTAACCCGTGGAGGGTTACAGTTCTCAACCCAAATCACGGACGGTTATCTTAACTGAGCTTTGAGCAACCGGTCCCACAATTAGCGATAATTGTATTTAAACATAGCCTACCTCTGAAAGACACTATATACGGGGTTTTAGAAAATAAGATAATTTGAAGCAAAATGACATTTGAAGAATCAAGATTTATTAGGACCAATGTAGAATAATCTTTGGCGTCAATCATCTAGAGACATTTGAAATCATAAATATTCGTGCTATGAACATGACACAGTATCCTAAATTAGACGATACAAAGTTACACGGATGCTAATCAACGTCTGACTATACTCAAACTCTATGGGTTTCATGACGATTTATCGAAGTTTAATCGACCCTTACGTGTCTCCACTGGGTTAATTAGCCCCACACTCGACATGATAATGCCCACATCTTAAAATTCGACAAAATGCTTTTTTTAAATCACACGTTAATTATGTATTTCCCCTATGCAATCAACAAACGTAATCGATAGAATTATCAAGATTGTAAGGATTCAACTAAATGTTTGGCAAAAAATTTGCATACCAGGTATATTTGCTTTTGGTATGACCTGGAATCAACGTCCACACTTTGGAATCAACTACAACAGTGATGTCAAAACTTTGTTAACAGATCATCATAAATCATGAATGCGTTGTTCTTGTTGTGCCGTTTCTATGGACACGGCACAGAAATGTGGATGTAACGAGTAGTTTTTTTCCCCGATAAACATCCCCAAAATACAAGTCGGCTGGCAGGCGAGACTTGAAGTAAACAGTTGACAGCAGAACAAGAGATATCTGCCTAGAAAAAACCAAAGACAGAAGTAAATTAATCGCTTTGTGTTAATATAAAGGACGCAGAAATTACGATCGACGGTAATCACAACTTCCCTAACAGTATAACAGCTTTAATAAAAATGTAAGTTTAATGTCTATTTCACCTAAGAAAAAATAGTACTCTGCTACTTGCAAAATTACCAGATGCTGGATTGAAGGACAGAAGCGGAAGAGTGCATCACGTATGAATATTTCCAAATCCTGTTAACATTTCAGATTAATAGTGCGACACTGTTACTATGGAGATAGCACAAACCGCATTCGATATTAATCACTTCCGCTTCCGGTCAAATACTACCTAAACGCTATCAATTTTCTTCAGGAACCACAGACAGCTGTTATTTGATCGACTGTGTAGAAGCGTTTAACTAGACTCACAAGCGTCCGATTATACTCTAACCAAACAGTGGCATTTAATATAGTATTCCTATACAATACACATAAATATGTAAACACGAATGTTACGTTAATAATACACGGTATCTTCAGTTTTGTGACAAAGGTCACAAGAGATCATCGATTGTTTAAGGATGCTTCCCGATTAGCGTTTAACGACTTACTTATCGACATGTCTTATTCCTTATATAAGAATCATAGAGGATACTAACATTATTTCGTTTGATATATTCCTACTCATAACACCTTTCACAGTGTTACAATTGTAAAGCACAGGACAGGCGAGGTATAACTCATCTTAAAGCTCCGATCGGATGGTAGAAATTACAGGGGATTAAATCGATTGAAGACGCCTATGACCAGTAATTATATTGAATCGTTTGTCTCAACGCACCAAAAACGTTTGTATATCTTGACTATTTTGTCTGAACGCAAGGACATGTACATTATCTTAGGACCAATCTATAGGACACTCTTTGGCATCAAACATCTGATGTATTTGTATTGTGAGCGGTGTTTGTCCTGTTTTTGTCCTGTCTTGTTCTGTTGCTAGTGGCGTATGGGGTGGTTTCCTCCACCCATTGGGCTGACACGCCGTCATGTGAGTGAAATAACCTAAAGTTTGTCGTTAATCCCCAATGTAACAAACAAACCAAAAGTATAAACCCCTTAATCTAAGGCTGTGTTGAAGTTGACAAGATACAACGGTTAATGAGAAATAACCAATGTGTTGTTAGTAATAATAAAAACCATCACATCATATTTGCCGTATAAAATTTTACCATTGATTATACACGACTAACACAATTCGTTTCAATAGAAGCTCACATTTATCAAAATATGATTTTCTTTAACGAATCATTCGCGTCAGGTCTGGCTCAGAACGTGTGAGGGCAATGAAGTTTGTCTTGGCTGAATGGACATTAACTAAGGAGAAACTGTATCGGGCTGTATGAAGCGTATGTCATTAATTGTAATTAGGAAATAATACAGAAAGAAGAAAACAATTTCTGAGACAGCCAGTGTCTCTGTTGATATTGATAATCCAACCAGGGACACAGGACAGTTGTTTCGCGTGTCAAAGCGTATAATTAGAACTGTGTTGTAACTCATCCAGAATTTAACTTACCGTCCGCTCAATTAAGATATGTTGGGAGGTACAAGCTGCTTTAATACACATTGTCCATCTAACCTAATAAACATCTGATATATTATTCTCTGATCAAAATCATGTGTTTAATATTGAGAGAAGAAAACACAAAACTAGATTTAAATAACCAATTACCAGAACATTCTATTGTTTATCAAAGGTAAAACAAAACTGGATAAAATTATAACGTAAAAACGTGTTTCGAAAAATTAGCTCTCGACGTAACCAAATAAGGTAAACAGGATCTATATAATTTTGTATTTGTATTTATTTTAGAATTGTTTCAGAATGTAAGAATTATTTACCGTTATCAGAATCATATTATATTAAATACAAAGTTTTCTGTCAACACTGTGAATAATATATTTAAGTATAAACCGATAGGATTTCAGGAGAAAAATGTATGGAATCAACAAACTATCCATCATTCCTTGGAATTTAATCAAGTATATGACTGATAGGTAAGTCCAATGTCTTATCAGGTTAAGCGGTGTCCTAGACGCCATTTTCTATCAGTAATTCATTACCATCTATTTCTGTGCAACCCGAATTATTCTGTTGTAGCGTGTGATATATCTTAATCAAACTTTCTTTTATCTGCTGATCAATATAAATCAACATTTGTTTTGACTTGTGTTGTATATCCAAACCAGCATTGATTATAAAAGTTATGTTTCAATAAATTTGAAGTTAAGGATACTCTACCCACCCCCCTTACGTCCTAAGCTCAAAATTAGTGATTTTTGTATTATTGAATATTCAAAAAGTTGAGAAATGCTCTTTATCCTAAAGCAAAGCCGAAAAAAAATTTGATATAGAAGACCGTTAAGTTTGATTATAAAAATTCACTACATTATTTACAGCAGCGGTGTTTTGCCTACATTTGACATGTTTTCTCTGCTTTCATTTTTCAGTGTACCACACATGGGAACATGCCTTCTACTCGGCTGTTATTATACCCACAGAACTGATTTTTAGCACATTTCATCTCAACATCTAAAATTTAAAAAAACTCATTTAGATTTTAAATATCTTTTTTCGTTTTTTGCATTTTTTTAAATTGTAGCCAATCTGGTTATTGGTCTACATGTAATGATCGATTGATTGCCTGCCTGTTCGATTGATTGATTGAATGAATAGTGGATTCATTGATTGATTGGGTGAATGCTGGAATCATTCACTGATAGATTGGTTGATTGATTAGTTAATTAATAGATTTATTAGCTGATTGATTGATAAGTTGAATTATGGATTGACTGATGGATTGGTTGATTGATTGATTGATGGTTTAAAGCCGTATTTAATATTATAATCACCTGTGTGTTGGCTGTGAACCTTGATTGTAAAATCTACAGTATTTCGTTGTGTTGAGAAACAAACAGGACGCTTGACTGAACTCAGAATATGAAATCACAGAGATGGTGTAACATAATTGGATGTTTACAAGCTTTATTTCAGAAATACCCCCTCTCCCCTCTAGTCGTGGTACCCCCTCTCTCCCCTCTAGACGTGGCACCCCATCTCACCCTGAGCCGTGGTACCCCTTCCTCCCCTCTAGCCGTGGTACCTTTCCCTCTCCTCTAGACGTGGTATCCTCTCCCTTCTAGCCGTGGTACCCCTCTCTCCCCTTAGGCCGCGAACACACCAAAAGCTGCTAACCGCGCCGCACCACTGAGCCGAGCCGAGCTGCATAAATATCT
>JAVFBX010228595.1:0-10954 GCA_034783855.1 Mopalia kennerleyi | reverse complement strand
GAAATACTCTTCCCCTGAGTACGATGTTAAACCCCAATCAAATAAACAAAAATCTTGATCATTGTTAAATTGAGACTGTGTTAAAGCCCATTTAAGGACATTTTATAAAGAAGTAGATTTCACCAGTATTCTGTGAATATAAAAGTTTATATTCAATGGTGCTATTCAGCTTAATTGCTGCTGGTACATGGCTATGTACATCGCAGGCCTGTGCTGTAATGGTGAACAGTCGAACGGGTTCACCTGGTGCTCGCCCAGAGTGAAATTTGGGAAACCTGTAACAGGTTACCCAAAGTCACTCCAACAGTTGAATTCGTGTCTAGGCAACCGGTTTTGGGTTACCTTACAAGATTTTGGGTAACCTCTTTAAGCATATATGTTACCTAAGAAAATGTTACAGCACAGGCCTGCATGATCGTAACATGTAAGTGATTTTGGACCTGTGCAGTTTTACTGTTACAGTACTCTGCTGTATTGTAGAACCTATCTAGGAGAGCTGTGCTGATATAGATAGGATCACTTGTATAAAAATTATTACAGTTCCAGTTTATAAAATTGAAAAAGATAAGCCATATTCTTTCAGGTGTTTTGGTGACAGCAGGTGCTCTGTTATTCGGACTGCGGGAGATGAAAGCCGGTCGTACAAAGAATTCTCAGAAGATGATGAGACTTCGTATCTTTGGACAGGGGGCTACCATAGTGGCTATTCTAGGGGGTGTTTTATATGGGACTACACCGAGCAAAACTACAAAGTAACACTGGTCTCTTAGTTCATTATCCAGTAATTGTAGCCTGTATTTATAAATAATGATAGGAGTGCTGTGTAAAATCAATAGCTCAAAGTTTCTGTATGCAGAAACATTCATGGAGGAAACAGTTGAGTGGTCTCCAAGTAAACGAAGTCTCTACATTGGAGAAAAATCAAAAAGAATTTTTGGCTTCTGGATTATAGTTCATTAACTTTGTGTAGAAACATCAATCTAAGTTGATGTTAATTACATCTTTAAACTATGGCGATGGATGTAAACATGATTAGCACTTGTTTTCTATCAATATGTTTTGTCCCACGATAATGGAAGATAACATTATGTGAAGCTTTGACATTCGTAAAATAATATATTATTGAATATAAATGTTCACTGTTCAAATAAGAACATCGCCTGCCTCAGAATTTCAAGGGAGATAATTCGATAAATGCATTCTAGACAAATAGGATTGTGTCCCTTGAACTGATACTTTTTGTACTTTCAATTAAGTGGTTTCATGTTGAGTAAAACTTGTTAGTCAAGATTATGTAAAGCCTTGACAGTATAATACATATTTTTAATTGTATTTTTTGTTTAAATGAGAAATGTATAGCTCCTGATAACATTTCAAGTGAGATCCATGTAATTACAATACATTTGAGAAGAACTACATTGTTGAAAGCATAAGTTCTACGGAAGAGTTTAACATAAAATACACAAGTAGTGAAATTGCCAAAAATGTAAACTTCCATTTGACTAAATATTTTTGCATTCATTCTGCCATAACGAGGAAATGATTCATGATGATGATGATGTCATAATTAATGCTTAATTATTGAGTCAAAATTGAGTTTAACCTCAATAGAATTTCACCACTTGTGTAAATAGGATTGTTCCTATTTTATGTTTTGAGAATACTTTATGTACAATTCAATGATAAAGAATTTGTCTCCATGAATAAGAATGTGATTTAATCCCTGTAATAATTGTTTGAATGTGAAAAATATATAATGTCTTGCATACTTCAAGGGTTTTCATTTCTGTGCAGCTTAAATGTGTATGGAAAAAAAACTGCATATTTTACAGGACAATTTATTGGTCAACGGTTAATAACGGAGAGGTGACCATTACATTGACATGGTACATATTGATTAGGCCCGCGGCCGTGGCTTAGTGGTTAGCAAGTGCACTTTCTAAAGCCTACTTCGATCTACTGTTCACGGGATCGAGTCCGTCTGTCGAACCTCAGTTATATGAATGAGTCACAAGATGTGGCTCTGGCAATTGCAGGGAAGCAACATTGCCACCTAGCGAGCTAAAAATCATATCCAAAAACTAAAAAAACGACTGACATCACACAAGAGAAACATAATCTAAACAGATTAAGATCCATTTGGAAACTTGTCTCTGGGAGAAATATTAGTTTAATACATGTATGCCAAAGAAAAAACCCACCATGCTGCTGCGGCTGTGTAGAACTTGAGCTTCTGGGGCCTAGGCGGCCTCTGGACCCATGCAACATTAAAAGAACCACTACAAATAGCTGATCTGGTGGAAAAAGCTTCTTAGGCAAACAATATTGCCACATATAGCGAGCTAAAAATTTGAAACTTTTCACAAAAGGTTTTGCTGGTTAATGACACAGCAATTGTTCAAGCCTAGGTTATGACACTACAAGGTTCCAAGCCTGCTTAACGATACTACAATGTTCCTAGCCGGGTTATGATACTACAAACTTCCTAGCCGGGGTAATGGCACTACAAGGTTATAAGCCTGGTTAATGAAAGTACAAGGTTCCAAGCCTGGTGAATGACACGGCAAGATTTCAAGCCTGGTTAATGACACTTCAAAGTTCCAAGCCTGATTAATGACACTACAAGGTTCCAAGCCTGGTGAATGACACTACAATGTTCCAAGCCTGATGAATGACACTTCAAGGTTCCAAGCCTGATGAATGACCCTACAATGTTACAAGCCTGGTAAATGGCAAAATAAGGTTCCAAGCCTGGTTAATGACACTACATTGTTCCAAGCCTGGTTAATGACACTACAATGTTCCAAGCCTGGTGAACGACAAGGTTCCAAGCCTGGTGAATGACTTAAATATATAAAGCCTTGTCAGTAGACCTATTTCTAGAAAGGATTAATGTTTCCATATTTCTTGTTGATGCTATATGTCTGTTCCATGCTGATGTTAATATTTACAGCACTATAATAGAAATGATGAGCAGTTGAAGTGAGTTTCCTGTTGCTCTCCAAACTATGGGGCAACAGGAAGCAGATCTGTTTGTGGTGTCCATGTACTGGGTGTTGTGATTGTTCTGTGGTGTCTTTGTTTGTTGCCAATGGTGGCGAGGGTGGTTACCTCCAACCATTGGGCTGACAAGCATTCCTAATAACCTTATGTACTGTGTTAAACCCCAATCAATCAAGCAAGCAAGCAATGGGCAGGTTATTAGCCATGGTAGCATAGCTGTATTATATACACTAATACAGCTGTAGGGGAACACATTCTGTTTTAATCATGGGAAACTTTAAGAACTCATCTGGTGAATGTCCATTATTTTATTGTAAAATATTGATGTTTATCTAACCTACACCATATGGATAAGTTTTGATCAATTTCCCATGAATCCTATATTAGTATGATCTTTAAGTGTATCTTGGCTGGGCAAGTTCTGAAAGTTTACTTTCCATGAAAAGACTGTTTGTCCCAATACATGTAGCTGTATTATACAGTTCTGCTACCATAGCTAAGATTAAATGTAGCCATGTACGCAGGTGACTGCATGGTCAGTAATCTCTGTTGTGTCTTTAATGTAAAACCTCGGCTTGTTTGTTTCTTTGTGTTAAACATTCAGGGTATTTCACATACATGTATAGGATCATTGTGTATTTCACACAGTTCTTTATTTAAATATGGTGGAAAACAGAGCAGAAAACCCATCCCCTGATTGCTGAGCTACAGGAATCCCTTATATACATGTTGGTCCACCGGCAGACTCGAACCCATGGACGATACATCAAAGTAGGCTAATAGTGTCCGAGCGCCATGAAACTGCGAAGACTCCGTAGTAGTTTTATAAGTAATATAACTAGTAAGACAATGAACAAATTAACAAGTTTTTATTCAAGAAAAACACATATTTACAAAAACTTCACATAACAATTCATCCGTGCATAGTATCGGTGCACTTATATTTAAATACATGTAAAAAATGTTTTCGTATTGGTTTGTCTGAGTGTATAATAATACACAATGGAATGTGATCAAAATAAATTAGTAGAACATATAAAAATTAAATAATTTAGTAAATTTCATAAATGACTATTTCATCCAATAGACCAAAATAATAAATACACTTCACACTTTTCAAATAATACATGAAGTAGTAACAACACAAAAGTTTCAAAAGGGATGTCAAGCAGTTGGAGTTGAAATAAACTCAACACAATTGAACAATTCCTAATGACTATGAAAAATAGAAAATATTAATTACTTTCTTTTATGTTAATGTTGTTGATTAATTGTTGGTATGAAGATAATACCCAAAGTTAAATCTAAAAAACCCCCAAAACAAATGTACATTAAATGAATTTCATTAAACATAAGATAAAGGATGAGAAAACATTACTATATGAGACAAATGTTTACAGAAAAAACCTATAATGCGAAGAGTACCTATAAATAAATAACTTTATACACAGAATTTTCTAGTTTCTCTTGTCATTGTAGTGAATGTATATTATTTGTAGTTTACAACATGAAAACATTTTATCAAAAGATGTAAAGAGAGATACAATATTTAGGAAAGATGTAAAATACTAGTAGAAAAGGTTCAATTTTATATTTCATAAATGTTTGTAAAGAAGGTGAAATTAACCATTTAAAGAGAGGAGAGCCAATTTAACATGATCTACCCCTTTGACCTCCCCAGATGGGGGCACTTGGGTGTCTAAGACTGTCACAGCGTGCTCCTCCAGAGTGCTATCTTCAATGCCCATGTGGTCCAAAATGTCGATTTTGTGGATAGGGTTTGGCAAGTCCTACAAAGTCATTTAATAGATCAATAAAACTGAAATTTTATAGTTTTATATCATCACATCAGTTAAATGAACTGAACATTTTAACCTTCGAGTCCTTGGTATAAAGTTATAAATTACATAATATGATAGGTGATTGAAAAGAGTGACTCCCCCTTAATACTACAAACATTGTATAAAAATATAGATCCAATCATTCTGTCTTTTGTCGAGACATTGACTCTAATGTATTAATGACCCTTTCATCTGACAGTTATGCTGTGTGTAGTTATACAACTGACTTCATTATCAAGGGACTACTTATTACTTGTTATTAAGATTTGTTTGATTGATTGAGGTTTAACGCCGTACTAAAGGTTAATGAATGATACAGTAAGATGAAGTGCAATTTTGATTGATTCGGATTGATTAACTGATACCTAATTATTCATTCCCTGTTAAATTTGGAATTATTTAATGTTAATTTTTTTAGAATTCTCTTCCCACCCAACTTTTTAGTGAAGCAGTCCGCTTACTACAACAACAACAAACATATCTCCATAGCTACAAGGGAGTGATTTACAAAGTTCATCCACTTTCTGCCGAGAGAAGAGAGAAACACTCGTATGAGGGTGTGCCAACACAGCCAGACCAAAAACTCATGGAAACCACATTGACTGGCACCAAAAAATGACAGTAACTTTGTCTATTCACATGATCAATATTAAATAAATGATAGCAAACCCAAATTACAATGGTACATACCTGTTTGTTTGCTACAATAATAACTGGAACTGATTGTAGTTTGTCATCGTCTAATATATTTTTCAATGCATTGCCAGCTTCTTTTATTCTAGATCTATCTGAGGAGTCTACTACATAGACTAATGTGTTCGTGTCTTGTAAAAAATTGTTCCAGTATGACCTGATGTTTTCTGAACCCCCAACTGAAAACAAAATAGAAACATGTCGTGTACTTGTAGAATTAATTTCTTTTTTACAATTATTATCCATGGATACAACAGCACATACCTCTATTTCAAAAGGTTCTAAACAATTGGTCAGAATAATAGTGAATGGGTGAAAAAAAAGAAGGTGGTACTTCACAGCAGAGTTTAAAAATGTCTAAGTTCAAGACAGTGATATTTTGAGAAACAACTTTATCATAAATAATTTGATCTTGTGATACAAAAGCTATCTTCATTGCAGTTCTGCAGTCACCTCATATGACAACCTCATATACCTGGTTCACTGTATGGATACAGCAAATAAGGATATTCTGTCGAACTAAACTGACCTCTGATCTATGACAGAAAATAGGATGGGCCTACATGTAATCTCTGCTATTAAAGCAATCCAATTCTACTTATGAAGTTTAATTCGTTTGCTTGGGATATGATTAGGTCATTATATTTTTCGAAGGTTCTGGTTGTAGGGACATTTATGACCATCCTGCAAACTCTTAAGCTTATGTGAGCCTCAAGCCATATCCAAGTGTCTTATCCTTAAAGACACTGTGTTTGAATTGATTTATTTAAACAATTAGAACTGAGTTTTTCCATGATATGATCTTTGTTTGTGTTGAGTTACCACCCCTGATGCCATGCCAATGTGCTTTTCAGTCCCATCAAAAGGATCAATGATGTTGCAAAAAATATTTGTAAGTATCATACAAATTCAGTGATTGGAAACCAGATATGTTTTGAACAATGTTTGTGTCAACCAAATATTTAATTTTTACAATAAGTTTCATTAAATTTTGAAAACAAAATTTCTAGTGGAAGTGGCCATGTTTTTAAATAACCCTATAAATCTGGTGACATGAGATCCCACAGGGTGTATCAGTTTAACACTCCTTCCTCCCGTGCAAATTTACCAGTCAGAACACACCGAATTTGGTTGATGGATAATAGTATAGTTTTATACATGTACATCACACTCACATGCCCTTGGCCCATTGATGAGACAAAGCATGCACCGCACAACTGCCAGCAAACACTGACAAACACAGGGGTCAGGATGTTGTGAAAACACAGTGCACTACATGTACAATACATTACTTTGTGAAAACACAGTGCACTATAATACATGACTTTGTGAAAACACAGTGCACTGCCACTATAATACATGACTTTGTGAAAACACAGTGCACTACAATACAGGACTTTGTGTTGCACAACATCTGAACGTACTTTCTCCAATTCCTTATGACAGAAAGAGATATGATGCTTATAACTCACCTTCCCAAATGTTGACAGCCTTTTTATCATTGTGTATGCACATAACGTTAAAACCATCTGTGGGCTGAGGCTGCTGAACTACTTCATGTTTTGACATGAACGACAACAAACTGGTTTTGCCAGCACCATTCAAACCAAGCACAACAATTCTTTGCTCTTCTTCTTCAGATTCCTGACTCTACAAAACAAAACATTAATGTTGTTAAATTATTCAATGTCATCATAACAATAAACAGTTCATGTACATCAACAATGGTAACTTACATGTTTTTTGTTAACATTTGGGTACAATAATATCGTTCAAACTGCTTACCCCATTGAATGTCTATGTTTTCATCAGTCCTCAGTATGTAAGATTTCAAAAAAGCAATCAAACTGGTATAGTGATGTAGATTGATTAAAATGGATAAATTATCTTAGTATGCAATGTGTTACTCTAGGGGAGGGGCTATTTGCACTAGTTTGCAGGTTATTTCATGTTCTACTGAGACAGAATATTCAGATTTTTTCCAAGATTTTGCCATGCAGACCACACTGAAAGGTATTAAACTTATACAAGGAATTTGCATGATCATCACACCATCTTTAATAAAATTCAAATAAAAACCCAAAAAGTTATTTATTTTCTATACAGCAACAATATAGCGATCATTGTACAAATACACTCTGAAGGGCTCTGTGAACAGTGTCAAGTAAAAAAATAAATAAAATCTGCTATTATGGAAGATTCTAAGACAAGACATGGGAAGCTGATTTTAAGCAAATTGTTTGATTTGGTTCAAACGTCATCATGTTATATGCCATGGGATTTCACTCAAACCTTGGTCATAAATGATAAGGCTGCATGACATTCTGGTGGTGCTGATGGGTGAACCTACACTTGAGAACTAGTTGAAAGAGCAACATGCAAAGCAATAACTGATTGATTGATTAATTGGCACTACCTAAAACACGTTCTGACATGATTTGTGTTTTACGATGTGTTTAAGGGTATTTCACTTATATGATCGTTATGATGGCAGATGGCAGTGACAATAATTGACACTAGCACAACCATAAAAGGTGAGGGGTTTTGATACTGCTGGAAAGTTCATATTTCACCTGTGCTAAAGAAAAGACAGGTTTGCTGCTCCTCAAACAAACTACCCTTTGCCAGAGGGCGCTTCAAGAGTGGAAAAACTTATCGTATAAAGTTTACAACCAATTGGTTGAATGCTAACACTCAAGGTCAACATTGAATTTGGCGATATCCCCGGACCGTAATGCTCTTTCGCCAGCAGTTGTACATTATTATCTTCTTTCACTAGATACCCCAATTGGTTGCTACGCAACCGGCAGACATTCTTAAGCATTATTACAGAGTTCTGTTTACAATAAAGGATTTTTCAGATATGAAACTATCAAAGAAGTCAAAGTGACAAAGCAAAAGATTACATATTTGTACAAAAGATCACATCATAACTTGGTTTTCTCCCCTTCCTGTCAAAGCACATGAAGCTTATAGATTGTGTCTATTCAACGTTAGCCTTTGTCCTTTTGATCAATGATGTATGTCAACAGTAGTAGGGCCTAATGTATTTTAACATTACATATGTAATATGGAAGATGATTTGTTTGTTTGTTTGATTGGTGTTTAACGACGTACTCAAGTGTATTTCACTTATATGACGACGGATTGTCCATTCAAAAAAGTCGTTACCTAATTAGTGGAAAACCGAAAAGAAACGTCGTAAAAACCACCCCAATGATTCATATGGAAGATGAGAAAGCAGCATTGACAACAAAGCTTAAATATAATTTATTGCTGTAGCTGCAACGCGTGGGCCTACCTCAATTTATATCCGAATTAGTGATTACAAGTGACCTAGAATAAATAGTTAGCCTAACGCATCTAGATTAAAACGTTCGAGATAATTGATACGAGTAACGTAAACGAGGTTTAGTTTTTGAGTTGTTAAAGCTTAGCTTTTACTGTTTGATGATGTTATTTATTAAATCATATCTAACTTAAGGATTAATTACTGTATGATAGTATCTTATATTATCATAAAATGATATGGTGTTGTTGTTGAAATACACGCCATAGCTCACACAGTTTAAGGCTTAATTGTAGTAATAAAATAACAACCTGCTCGGGTTCCTCGTTTGAATCAGTTTGATCTTTTGACAATTTTCTTATACGATAAATAATATAAACAGTAACTCCAACAGCAGCTCCAGTAAAAAGTAAAATTTTAGACGACCTCCTTCGAAACACCGTTGTCAACCAATCGGCAGCCATGTTGTTTACAGCCACAAACAGTTCAACCCCAGACCCAAAGGCCATCGCCACTGTGCTGGTGCTGGTATAGGGTAAAGTAAGACATCCTTGAAAACGGGTTTAAACTTTTTATCATGTATGTACGGTGGCTTATAACGGACACAGTTACTTTTCTTTGATTAACAATTTTATTTTTTTACTTAAGTAAAAATATTTTCACCTCGGTAGATATAGTTTCTTCCTAAGTAAAAATATTTCTACTTTAGTATAAATACTTTTAGCTGAACTCCAGTTAAAACAATTTTACAAATTGTAGAAATAATTAACACCTCAGTGGCAATAATTTCTACTCAAGTAAAATATTACTGCCATTTTAGAAATAATTTCAAGTCATGTTAAAATTTTAACTTTCAATGACAATATTACGGTAGTCTATGTGGTTTCTTTCCCAGTCTATCGATCAGCATGTCTGCCACATTGTTAACGCGAACCTGGGACCAATATAAGAAATTTCAGGAAACAGGAGTGAATATTAAGGAAGTGTAGCAAAGACTGGCGAAAATACATGATGTCACTTAAAAATTCTTTTCGGAAAAGTACCGTAACCAGTCCAACTTTTTGGGAATTTTTATAGAATAAACAATTTTCAACTCAGTGGAAATAATTTTCTTCTCGAATTAAAATATTTCTACTTCAGTTCAATTAGTTCGTGCTGGGACCAATAGGCCTATACGTATGGAACTCCAGAGTTTTCAAGGTGTAGCCGTCTAGGCCACCACTATATAGACCTTCGTAAATCGTGGGCAAGCAACTTTATAAGAAATGCCATAAATAACTGATTTCTTTGGAAAAAGCTTCTCAGATAAGTAACATTGCCACGTAGGGAGCAAACAAAAATTGCCTTTGTGTGCCAGTGTGTGTAGAACGTACTATATCAGAGGTTCGCTGCTGAGGTGACCCCCTCCGCCACCCCCTCTAAGGTAGGATGTCGATTATTTTCCGTTTCCCCGGTACATCGTCCTTATTCCTGACTTTAAGGCTGATTAATTATAATGGTATTAATATATTTGTAAAACAGTGTGATTTAAGGATTCTTATAAGTGTATAACCTAGGCTAGGTTTACATACTTGTCTATATATTATGATATTGCCGCAAAGGGTCATGTACTGACTAGCTGTACAAATATTTTTTGACCAGATATATACTACTTGCCGGCCCGTTAAAAAATGGCGTTAAAGGGCCAATTACTGGTCGGGTGCAGACACTTTTATTATGGAGGAAATTAATTAATATATAGGGATTGGAAAAAATGAACAGACCTGCGTCATGTATTTATAGTATCAATGAGATCTCGATTAATCCACTTGACCGTTCGTACACCTAGTGTAATTCGTAAATAAAATATTATATATCATCGACACCAACTATTTGTCAACATATAGTGCATACCACAACATCGGTGGTTAACCCAGAGATTTGTTTACCGACGGACAAACCCGATGTCTTCCGAGAAAGCAGGATTCGACCTGACCTACATAAATGTTTTTTGGCCTAGTTTGCTTGATAGGTGTTTCTGGAAGTAAAGTAATTGTGTTACACATTTTATTTTCTTGAACTTATTTCGTTGAAATGGTGTATGAAAATTATTATATGTCATATAAACCTATCTCATGCACAAATACAT
>JAVFBX010228584.1:0-10954 GCA_034783855.1 Mopalia kennerleyi | reverse complement strand
TTATAGTAATTCCGTTTACGTATAATGAGCATGGCCGATATTGTTAGTCATGGTGTCTGTATATAGGCTGTCGGACTTGTGGGGTGTCGAATTAGTGAGCTGTCGGACTTGTGGTGATTCTCTCCGTGTCGGATAGTGTGTTGTCGGACTTGTGGGATGTCGGACTAGCAGGCTGTCGGACTTATGGGCTATCCCATCGTGCCGGACTATAGGCTATCAGACGTGTTGGGAATGTCGGACTTGCGGGGTGTCGGACTTGTGGGGTGTCTGGAGTGCAGACTAAATAAACGCATAGTCTTATTTTCAATTAAGGAGATTCTGCCCACTAGCACCCAGTGGCATTTGATAATGAATCTAACTAAGTTGTGCTGGTTACCGTTCGTCACTTTGTGAATGTGGAGCTGAAGATGTATCGTTTCTAACAAGACTTGACTCAGTCATTTAGGGGTTTAATGTGAGTGATTACCAAAAAACATACACACCAACTGCGGTCAAAGCGATTTGCATAAATACGAAATCTAGAACAATGGGAAGAAATAGTATTAAATGTGACTCAGACACCCAAAAACATGTTACTTTTGCTCGTTTCAGCGAGTATATTTTATAAGTAAATGTGACCGTTATGTTCAGCAGTTAAAGATACACATACATTTATGTAGCGGATGCTACCTTAATTTAGGATTAACGAAAATCCAAAAAGGGTTTTCACATACTTCCCTAACATGCATATATCACAGTAGACTACTAATTCGGAGTTCTGTAGCTCGCCATATATTTGGATGTATTGATTACAACGGCAAGCCAAATGCTAACAAGTTCTTATTTAAAATACTTAGCAACTTTTAAATAAGTGGTGGGAAATTCAGGTTGAAAAAGATTAGGTTTTTATAGCGCATCACGTAGATCAAATTTTGATATCGAATCAATTCCATTTGAATCCCAACCCTCATGACCGACTAGTAAGATACTAAAACTTTAACCACCTAACGTGCCAGCAAATTACGGGTTGTGCTTTGGACAAAGGGTTTAGCCGCAATTGTGCG
The DNA here is from genome assembly GCA_034783855.1 of Mopalia kennerleyi. Lineage (NCBI taxonomy): Eukaryota > Metazoa > Mollusca > Polyplacophora > Chitonida > Mopaliidae > Mopalia > Mopalia kennerleyi. The sequence goes on along the minus strand of JAVFBX010228584.1, from coordinate 9,911 downwards.
TCCATTTTAAAGGACTGGCAATGTGAAAATGTGCTAATCAGTCCCTATTGTACCTTCGGTATTTGGATGATCTATATTCCCTGGAACCATTCACGAGATCTGTGTATTGTAACTCCCAGGCAACCTGACCCTAGCATTACTCTCCAGCTTATTATAACCTTAGATAGTGTTGATCAATAGTCGTGGGAAAAAGTCTTTCTCATGCCTGCAGATACTCATCAACTGCTCAATGCTAAATCATGTCATCCTTCACAAACCTTCAAGGGATGTTTTGAGTCTAAAATAATAAAGTTCAATACTGATTAAAGTACAAACTGTCACCTTCTTCAAATATTATTTTCTGGTGTTTAAAACTCTGGTTCCAAGACGATAAGATATCGGCAACTTCTTCGCGATCAGAAAACTTGACAGTTATATTCATTGTAGGCCAAGGTGTAAAATCCGTACCTTTACCAAGGCACAATCATTGCTTTATAATATTGTCAGGTAGGTCTATAAAACACATATAGACTATTGTCGGGAACGAATTAAAAATGTTTATTTGGTGGACATGTTTTCCACAGCACTAAATAACCTTTATGAAAAACGAAAACACATGAACGTCATTGTTCTACTGCTCAAATAACCAGGACGTTAACATTTCGTCCTTTTTGACTATTCGGTAATAGATCATTTGGAATTGAAAAAAAGCACGTATTCTCCAGCGGAAACCAGAACTCCTTTAAAATAGAAGTTTATTGGGTTTAAAACTAAGAAGGATATTATTCAAAATTTCATTCATTATATAATTCATTTTGTATTTCAATAGGACTAACCAAACACCTAGTTTGCTGGTCTTTTGATACAGGAATATCAAAAATGTTGTACCTAAATTCTTATCTCAAATTGATCTATCATCGTGCACAAGACGGAATAAACTAATGGCACTACTGGTTTATCTGTATTCCGCAGTATCAGATAATTCATAATTAGATAATCTTTACCTGAGACAAATTCCATGGCTTAATTTTTACTTATTTGTAGTTTGGTTTGTTCTGAACCAATGCTTGAATATCTTGTGCGAGTTATTTTCTTTACCAATTTTATGTTTAATACTTTCTCTTGTAATGCCTGCAGGTAACCCATACAGCTCGACGTTAAGATCTAAGACAAAATTGATCTCTGAGAGATTATCTTGCCCAATTACGATTTAAAAACGTGCAGATAGGGCATCCGATAAAACCCCTGGTATCACTAGTTTTGTGTCCATATGTTGTTGGTTTACATGCACGGTGATTGAATCTAACGAACTGACTTTTGGCTTAGAAAACCTTTGCAACTTTACTGGGGGCAAAAAAGGATAAGCGCCATGTAACGTCGTTATAGTATAACATTATAGATAATATAATATTATCCTATATCAATGTGTAATCTCTACTTCTTGACTTTATGGATATCTGCCCTTCGGGAGTGTCTGGTTGTTTTAGTCTGAACGCACATTTTACCTAAAGGCAATACTTCCAGAACAAATATAGAACAACTTACCAGACAACCAATCTAATTAACCAATCCTCACGCTATGTGATCCAATAATCCACTGACTGACTGGCCGTTGTTTTAGGCCACATTTAACGGTATTTCAGCCACGCTGTGGCGTGAACATATAGTCAAACTCTTTCATCCAAGGTCCTTTATCTACAGATTAATTTCAATCAGATTGCATCATTGGCAGTAAACATCACAAAAAGAAACAAATCAACCGAAAAGGACGTACATAAGTGTTAACATTTTTTTTTTAAATGAAAAAACTTTTAAACCAAAAATATAGCGTGTATAAACTCTTACTACTTTGAGTTGCTGGCTAAAGTTAATGTTTTTGATTGGCTATAATAGCCAGTGAATTAGGAAAAGCCGTTTTCTGATCTGGTGCTGGAAAAAATATGTAGAGATTTAACATGCATTTATCTACTTTGAGTTTTCAGCAGTAAACGCAGACGACCTCATGTTCTCACCACACGGTAACAGTTCTCGAACTATCGAAAGTACTGCAGTGTTGGGCATTTAATGCCGTGCTCAAATGTATTTCCGTCAGGTGGCGAAAGAGGTACAGCCATTACATGTGAAGTGTTTTGCTCGGTTGGAAAATGTTTGTTTGTTTGTGTGATTGGGATTTAACGTCGTACAAGGGTATGACACTTGGGCTGACGACGTGCCAGCCCAAGGGGTGAATACAATCACCCTTAACACCACAGACAAGACGGACGGGACAAATACAGGAGACAATACAGGCACCAAAAACAGATCGGCTTCCTGTTCCCCTCAAGCTATGGGAGCACCAGCGCAACATGAAGCTCCCTCATACCACCCGCCAGTTGGAAAATGAGATTTCGTACCTTACCACGAATGCGGTATGAAGAAACATACTGACCAGAGGGACCGGCTTTCGAGTGATTAAAAAATGGAAGGGCGTGGTTGACTACAACAAACGAAGAGTTGCAATGTAGGACAAACATACATGTAATTGTCGCATGAAATTCAATATATTTTAACAGTTCAGAGGTTGTTTTTCCAAAACTTGACTTTTCCAGTCATACATTTTCTTTGGACAAAATGGAATATGCATTGCATTTATGTGTTTGAATTTACCAGTGGTAATTTTTGTGATCGATATAAACACTCATTAATAAAGCCAAAAGATGTGACAGGATTTTCCAATAGATGAGATAGATTCGTCATGAATATGTTGCATACATGATACAAATTGCACACTAAGTATAGGTCCGCGGCCGTGGCTAAGTGGTTAGAGAGTGTGCTTTCTAACGCCTACTTCGATGCACCGTTCACGGATCGAGTCCGTCTGTCGTCCCTCGGGTATATGAGTGAGTCACAAGATGTGGCTCCGGCAATCCCGGGGTGGGTTTTACGAGGTTTCCTCCCGCTTTTGTGCCATGATAGGACAAGGAACAGTGTGAAGTGGACAATCCGTCGTCATAAGTGAAATACCCTTGAGTACGACGTTAAACCCCAATCAAACAAACACACAAACTATATCCCGGGCAACACACCAGAACATGCACACTCATGTTTCTGGAATAAAAAAATGCAATTACGAATTTACAGTCATTTACTGTATTCTATATTTTGGCTTCTATAGGTAGCTATTATAAGGAATATGTCAAAACGACTGGAACATATTCGGAATAGCATTCGCCTCACGATTGCTACAGATGGCACCCAAGAATGCTCTTATGACATATCTCTGGCGAAATCGGTCTCTTAGGCATTGTAATATTCAACGAGGCAATTTCGTTGCAATATATTTGAGGTATTTCTTATAATGAACATAAACTCTTTTCAAGGAGACTACATTGGACCACAGATATTCCAATAGACACCGTTTAAACCTGGTATATAAATGTAACATATATTAATTGAACGTACAATAAAACGTGTTACATAATAAATTATAAATTACGACATGAGAATAAGAAATGTGTAATTTATACTGACAAAGTAAATATTGAATAACACAAAATGGCTTGCCATAGTCGGCTAGCAATACCTTATCTCTTGCAATCTTCGCTGAAGAGCACGATAGGCACACAGACGCAGTAGCCTGGCTTCCCAGTACTTTATGTATGATTTTGGAATATTCCTCGTCTCAGGCTATTAAGTGAAATAAGCAAATACTGACCAACCTTTTCTTCGTGTGAGCATAACATCTATCGGCAAGTTAAGATTCTCAGCCGTTTCACAGATCGTGATAAGCCCAGCAACCCGTCGGATTATATGGTATTTTAATAGTATTTATTTAACATCAAGTTACGGCAAAGTCTAGTTCTAAACCGACTGTCCCGTTTCCGCTCAAGGATTTTGCGAAACCGCCAAACCGTTCTAAGGTCTCCGTCTTCTGAGTTTACAATTAAACTTAAAACAGAAATAATTCAACTAAAAAAATACACAACTCGCCAAACGAACCCATATGTCAGAGAGCTCAATGGTATCTAAACCATATTCCAACATACTGAAGTAGTATTTAAAATCTCTTGTCACAATGGGCTGCGATCAGGCCCGCGTTTGTATCGCTATGAACACCATAACAAGCCGATTGCAGTTTGTACGAACTCTTTGTTGTCATAGTCTGGGTAGAGGCGCGGGGATGGGAGGGCTCCTTAAAAGGAGTAAAAGCCCCGATTCATATTACATAGATTTATCACTTATTTTATATTGTTTAGCTTATTCGCAAGAGTATTCTTATTCGTTATAATTTGTCACTATGTCTTAGCTTAACGTGTGTTTTGTCACAATAGACCAATTTAGATGTGCTCCCGGAAAAAATCTTAGCCAAACAAATCAACAACGGTTTGCAGATAAACGTTGATAATGGGTATCTTTTGGGTTGATTTTCACACTCGCAATATCTGTTTTAGAAAGTCTGTTGGGATAGTCTCAATAATTTCAATACACTCGTTTATATCCCTAAACTTCAGTTCAGTAGAAGAGAACAGGCACGGTGTTATTGTCAAACAATTCCAGTAGAGTTTATTGGTATTTATGGCTATATACAACGCTTTCTATCATGTGGCTTGACAGAATACGTGTTCTTAAAGGATTTACTTAACCGAACAATAAAATACATTTGTGAGTAACTTCTCGGTAAAATAAAATAAACTGATTTAGCGTCTCTCTGTTCGTATTAACTTGAGCGGCAATATATGTTGTTAGAGTACAACATTAACACTTCATTGGAAATTACAATTATGCAGTTTGACTTAAGCTAAAACTATATCAAGGTTAAAACATATTTTCATTCCGATAGAAATTATATGGACAAAATTTCATGTATACGTATATTCAAGTTTTTAGTAAAAAAAGTTATTTGTAGAGGGACAGATAACTATTATGACAATCTCATTGGGAAATATATTGGAAATTTTAAACTTGCAGGGTAGCACAAACTGACACAATTTTAATGCATACATTATTGATAATTACAGATTTTATTTCATCCAGGCGTAGGTATATCGAACGGATTACACACTCCCTTTTTGCCATTTGCGAGATAACAGCTATTCGGGGAATTTGACATCGATTTTGATTTAATAGTTGATATTATGTAATAAATAGAATATTACATAGGTACGTTTAAATGCCACAAATATTGCTCTCGTGAATGGTAGAAAGAATAACTCTTTCGACGTTTCGTGGGTTATCTCTTTCAAACATTCGTTCGAGCAATATTTATGGTATTAACTTCACTGTGTATAGTATGCTCTATCTAATACTAGAGCGATGCGAGCTGAGTTTGGCCTCAATTTGACCGGGCGAGGCAGTGAAAAGGCCGTTATCAGATTTCATAGTATCTCCTTAACTAAATGGTATTCTCCGTTAGAAATCGTTTGAAAAGTTCTGCCTGAAGTAATCCAAAAATGTCACCTTTGAAAGCTGTACGTGAACGGAAACTATTTTCTATACGGCCTAACGACTGTGGAACCCAGAGGAAGGCGGGTGATAGGCTGCCTTAATGGGCTCTAATTTCTTCGAACAGTTGTATTGACACTTTGATAATTAGTAATGCGAACGTTTGATCTAGATACCGCTGACTGAACTCCAGTGTTTTCGTTCTTTAAGTCTTTACGGTTCTACATTTTGTCAAATACATCACATTAGTATAGAAAACACCGATGCTACTCAACGACTTTTATTTGAAGAGATTTTGTCTGTTTCAGGTTGGATAGATCCCGAAAGAGAGTCCCGTTTCAGACATGTTTATTATTTTTGCCTAATAAACAGATAGGTCATTAACAAATTACACGCAATATCTATTTTCATTGAGCGCTTGAGAGTATACACACGTTTTGTAACATTCCCACCACTGTGCCCTTTAGTTCCCCATAAATTTTAAGGATCTTCAACTGAATAGAACTTCGTCTAATTCTTTCAAAAAAGAAACTGTAGGATTTGTTTCTTATGAATACACACTATAGTATATAAAAGGCAAGTACAGTTCTAAAATGTAATGATACGATGTCAAATAAAGCTTAATTTCCTTTCACTTTTGGACCATAAGTTTATCACATAGAGTCTAACGTGTACAATAAAAAAACACATAAATAACGTCCCACATTTCCAATGAATGGAAACATCAACTGGTTCAAACCTCCTCAACACGAGGAGGCGCAAATGTGTATTTGAATGGTCCATCCAGTAAACGACGTAGGTTTATGTTGTGGATTGGGGTTATGTGATGTTACACCGGAAATAAAATTTGTTCATATTAATATGGCAAGCGACACGTTTATGGTGAGTGTCGTAGAGAAGTAAAATTATGCGAACTTTTCAAAGCTCAATGTAAACTAAAGATATTCCTAATCAGAGGAAAGCCAGCGAATTAAATAAGTCCCCTTTATGTAAGGAATACGACCAAAACATAATCAATAAAATCTATTTTACAAGTTTCCTCAGGCCTGCGTAGAAGCCAAACAGCCTTGTTATATATTAAGATATTATTTAGGTGTCTCCTTTCTTCTCCTGACCTTGAATGGCTAAGAAGACGAGATGCGGCAATGTGCCATTTCTCTATTTATATAAAATCAGAAAAAAACCAAAACGTGCGAAAAATTTAAACTTCCAGGTGATTTCACCCACACTATTTCGCCCCAATGCAGATCAAGAAACCGTATATAATTTCATTTCCGCACTTGAGTGTTTTCAAACTTTCGACTTGGTTAGGTTAGTTAAGGAAATCAGTTCATCGATTATATCCGGTCAGTGGATTTGAATATATCCTTTGGATAAGTGGAGTAAAAAAAATATATACGTAAATGGACGGCCAGACAGAAAAAGTAAAAACAAAAGCTGTTCCGATCAGAAAGCTACTATAAGAGTCAATTGACGGGTGTTCCGGTTGAACACGATGTGTGAGGGAGAATGACCGGACTCCTGTATACCCCACTCAACTAATAACCGTTGTATTCAAAAAGATATACCACTGTTTGAGGTTCAATCGCGAGCTTCAAATTGTGGTAAAATTGCTATGGGAACTAAGTTTAAAATAATGTTCATATTTAGCTGTCAACAGAAAATATATATTCCCAACCTTAAATACGCACGACAACCATAGACTTGGTATGTAAAGCCTTACAGCAGAAATCTTCAACGATCATCGCTCACTAACATTCTTGTCTGATGTTTGAACTGACAAAGAGGACCCTTGTTGACCAACAAACTTATCAAATTGTTATCCATTGACAACATTAGAACATCAGCAAAACTCTAGACATAAATTAGTCTATGTTTGTTCACAAAACATATGTAAAGAAGAATTAAAATATTTTTAAGTCTCCGTGTGTTAAGATATGCAATTAAGTATCACAAAACTAATTAGACAGATGTAACACAACTCGAGTAATTCACTCGCACGTACTGGATTGGACACAAATTAACAACAATTGTGTCACAAATCAAAGTTAGTTTTTGTAAGAAATTTATTCTGGGAAACTTTGTTAACCGCCAGTCTTGTTTTCTCTATAGTTTTCCTTGCTAATGCACAAAAAAAAAACCTCAGCAGAAAAAAGCAAACTTCGTGGAATATTTAACCCTTTTGACAGGCTACAAAATCGTTTTAAAGATCACTCATCATTATCTTGTTGTTAACAAAGAGAACTATAAACAACCGTATTCAATGACATCGACACAAACCTATATACAAATTCACAATACAGTTAATCTCGTAATTGTACAATTTAGTCAATTTATTTTTATTTTCAAACTCCTTTAACCTGAAAGTTGTTGGGATTATTTTGCTACTGACTGAAATGGGGTTTTATCAATAATAGAATACCAGTGGAAAAGGCAATCATCATTACATGTGAAATCCATTTAGCAAAGTAAAACACAGGTTTTAAAGGCATGCAGAGTTCATGAACAAAACCTGTGTGAACTTAGAACCAGCATCTTAATGTCTAAAATCCAGACTCTTGACACGTGTGTCGGTTATGGGAAAGTTATTTAAAGACGAGAGAATAAAAGAAACGCATGTATACGATGTGCACTTACATCTTCAAACATTCATTAAGATTCGTGTGAGACTGCTTATACTTCTCTGTGCTTCTCGAGCACGATTCGAATCAGTTCTCAGGCACGAGTAAAGCGAACTCTTTTCGGCTTAGAAATGAAGAAGTAAACCATATTGTAACTCTCGATGGTCTTATTGTGTTTGTGTATGTCGAATTGCGCGATACATATAACATACTCAATGACAGTCCCAGTTTTGTTTTAACCTGGTAAGACTCGCATCAGTAGCCAGACAGCCTGTAAGATTGTATCATGCCTTATAAGGGATTGTCTGAAATCAAGTCTATGTTTCACTGTAGACTGATATGCGCATACTCTGCACATCCTTTCCACTAGGTATACGTATAGTTGTTTTCAGGTAACACATAAGGCAACAATATCTTTCCTGTTCCCGCTTCTAAATGTTACTCGGTGTCGGTCAGTCCCTCCGTCACAAATGTTTGTTAACACGCTAGCTTGAAAACAAATTTACCGATTAACTGCACACTGTCTTTGTATGTAGCTTCCCCTTGTCAAGACGAAGGATGGGATTGTATTTCACCAAATTCCTTAAAACCAAATGGCAATTGTTACATAATTTTAAAATATTCATGCCTGTAAGTTTTGTAAACAAAATAAATAGAATCACGGATTAACTTGAAGTTTAGTCTCCTCCTATTAAGACACCAGATGGGTTTGAATTTGATCAACTTCCGTAAAACAAAATGGCTGCCATTGCGTAATTTTACCATATTCATGCCTATGTGTTGTGAAAAATATAATTTGAGGTCAAATTCACAGATTATCTTGAAACCTGGAAGTTAGCTTCCTCCTACGAAGACAATAAATTACATTTCATGAAAAATGCCAAACTTATGGTCACCGTGGCATAATTGTTTAATATTCACTTCTATGTGAACATGATAATTTGAGAACAATTTCAAGCAATAACTTGAAACTAGTAGACAAAAAATGTGATTGCATTTCACCAAATTCGCTAAAATATGTTTTTTGAACATAATAGTTTAAACTTCACGGATTAACTTGGAATTCAGTTTTCATCTATTAAGACGAAATATAGGATTGTATTTCACGAAATTACGCAAAACCATATGAAGACCACACGGGAAAAAACGGCAGAGTCACATTTTCGATTTGTTAAAGTTATCCCCGTACCTATTTCATGACTCCATATAGCTCCTTTTATATATGATTTTAAAGGGAATAAACGGCAGGGTCCATAAGAAAATAGGAGAAATATTCATATCCAATGGAAAAAACAGCAGGGTCCACTTTAGACTGGAGATATCTCAAAAGTGCAAAAAAGGGACTCTGCGGTTTTTTCCCGTGTGGTCTTCATATGATCGCCAGTGCATAATTTTGCAAAATTAAAGCCTTTATACTGAAAGCATGAGCATTTGAAAACAAGTTCACCGATTAACTTGAAACTCTGTAATATGACGAATTAGTAAGGATATCATCAAATTCGCTATTTGCTGAGGTACTTACAAATGAACAAGTTGAGAGTGCAAATATAGTACATAAAACGCGAGAAGTGTGATGACCGTCAGGACTATCAAACACCGACCACCAGATTCTACGGAAGCCCGGTTATCACATCCAGTGAGTACATTTAAACCTTTCATACCTGTAATGAAGTATTTACTTAAACTTTCTTATCGTCATCTAACCAAAGAGATGATCTCACTTTTAATATGGCTACTAAAACAATAGCGTTATTTACAGAAATCATATTGAAAACCTTTGATTTAAGTGATAACAAGTGCTACCAAGGCTCACTCTGGTGGGGGGGGGGGGGGGGGGGGGGGGGGGGGGGGGGGGGGGGGGGGGGGGGGGGGGGGGGGGGGGGGGGGGGG
>JAVFBX010228573.1:0-10954 GCA_034783855.1 Mopalia kennerleyi | reverse complement strand
CAAAATAAGCCAAAACTCAATTTCTCAAACAAAACTGAATATCAATTTTAAGAAAAACTCAATTTGCTGTTATTTTTAATCGGGGTATTCCCGATGAAAAAGTGTCTATAAAAACCCCTGGAACTACATCTGCATGTACGTAAGGACAACACCTACCAAATCTGAAACACCCGCTGGTAATGACCTCTGGGAACCATAGCTTGCTCCTACGACTGGTAACAACCGCTGCATAGTAATGACCTCTGGTAACCAAGACTGGTAACCATAGCTGGCAACTACGACTGGTAACGACCGCTGTTAACCACAGCTTGTAACAGCCAGGGGCTGAATATTTGTGAAAATGTGTCATCAGAAGACATTGTTTTAACTCATAATAGCGCAGTGTTGTACCTGAATTGTAGTTTTTGCAGCCTCTTTTCCCAAGGAGCCATGGAACTGTGTCTCTTTCTTTCCCCATCCTACATCCACGAAGGCAGCTGAAAGTAACATGATCATAATCACTAGGGGTGACAATTGAGCCTGCTATAACTATTGTGATAGTCCCAACATCTATTGCGATAGTATTACTTTATTAAAAGACTATTGCAATATTTAAAAAAAAATTTTAAACACATCTAAAGTAGCCAAAATAAAGAAAAATTTGTGTTTCAAACAAGTAAGTAAGTATTACACTTGTATGCTTCGCCAGTTGGAACTATCTAAACTAGCACCTCTTCCGAATAATGGGGCGGCTCATTGCCCATTGGTGTACCTACATGTAATATTGTGTTTAACATCTTACTCAAGGGTATTTCACTTATATATGATGACGGATTGTCCACTTCACACTGTTCTTTGCCCTATTATGGTGGAAAACCAGGAGGAAACCTCGTAAAAACCACCCCCGCAATTGCCAGAGCCACATCTTGTGACTCATATACCGGAGGCTGAGGGTCGACAGACGGACTAAATCCAGTGAATGGTACATCGGAATAGGCATTAGAAAGTGCACTTGCTAACCACTACGCCACGGCCTCAGGTGTAGGATAGAGATGGATAGTCGACAGACTGTCTCAATCCTGAGAACGGTAAATCAAAGTAGTATTAGTAGCATAAAAGACAAGCACAGCACAGACTACAGTCTCCGCATAAAAAAACAAAATATTACATCAGCAGAACAGATTGTCACAATGATGCATCTTAGCTAAGTGAGCAACAGGGTACAAATTGCTTCCCGCCCACCTACATGTAATGTTGTGTTCATATACGCCAATGTGTAAAGCACATAAACTGATTGAATAAAAGAATCATGAGGTAAGCACATAGTTTCTAACCTTCTCCAAACACAGATTGATGTAACGAAGTCTGTGTGATCGGCTCAAATTCCAGATTCATCAGTAACAGCGAGTCCTGGCCTAGAAACAAAAAACAGGCAATTTAACAATGACATGTCTAGCATCATTTTAGTAACAGTCACCTCTCAATTTTTTTCAAATAAAAGTTTGTTTGTTTGTTTGATTAGGGTTTAATGTCGTACTCAAGGGTTTTTCACTTATATGAAAACGGATTATCCACTTCACACTGTTCCTTGCCCTATTATGGTGGAAAACGGCGAGGAAACCTCGTAAAAACCGTTCCCCCACAATTGCCGGAGCCACATCTTGTGACTCCCTTATATACCTGGGGGTCGACAGACAGACTGGATCCCGTGAGCAGTACATCGAAGTAGGCGTTAGAAAGTGCACTTGCTAACCACTACGCCACAGCACTTAAAATAAAAGAGCATCCCTCCAATGAGTGTGAATTTGTCTGCCCCATTGAATTTTTAGGTTGTAATATTCTAGCTAATTGTCGATAGTGAATAAGAATTGTAAAACAAATCACAAAAATACCAAATTAGCATTATTTGATAGCAAATTTCATGCTCTATTCAATGCTCTAACAATCACTTTAAAGTAAACATTCTGTCAGCTGTGGAGGAACATTAATCTTCCATCAGGGCATCTCTCCTTATGTTTCTTTAGCTGTTAACTGCAAATACAACACCGTCACATACATGAAATTGAGCAAGGCCTAAACACTAGTCCAATCAAAAGAAGATCCATTTTGACTTCCATTATGCATTGTCCACTTTTCAGACCAATATTGGAAAGTCTAACACCAGCACTAAAAACCAAATGTTGTTTAACTTGGGTTTGGTGAATTGCTTAAAGGAGAAGACCCCCAAAAACCATATTCTATAAATAAGTAAAACTTTTTGTCTGTAATACAATATATTAATTTCCATTTCCATAACCTGAGCGTTACTCTGGTTATCATCCATTGAAGAGGATCACAAGAACCAGTTGAGTCATCAAATCCTGCGCTGCTAAGTTTTCCTGCACACTGGTTGGCCAGCCAATTTTGAACTATCCAATGATAGATCAGTGAAGTCTGCTGTACACAGGATTCGATGATTCATGTGGTTTCGGTGTTCCTCTTTAATGGATGATAACTAGAGTTATGATCGGGTTAGGAACATCAGAAATTTTTGTATTGCATTTGACAGAAAATGTTTTACTTATGTTTAAGACACGGTTTTGGGGTGCTCTTGTCCTTTAACAAAGAATTCCCCTTACCCTTCTCTGGCGATGCGTTTTGAGCATGTGCTTTGTTATTGCAATTGTATTCTTGCTAGAGTTTCTATAGTGGACGTGACTAACACAACTCTCGTACGCCAGGCCATCGCACACTAACTGCCGCCACTATTTGAGGCGATGTATGTCACAGACCAGCAAATTAAATAAGTTCAAAACAAGATGACCCGGGTGTACCTTAGACCCAATATCTCGGGGTAGGAAGTAGAATCGATCATATTTTAGAATGTTTAATATTAATGACTCTTCGTGAAGCATTTGGGTGACCTTTCGTCTACTTCACAGTATTTGATGTCATTGAACAGAGTTTACAAAATCATTGCCTAGTGCTCAGATCTACATAGCGACAATACAATATACTTAGAAAGCTAATGTAGATAGGAATTTAATCAAATAGGAAAACTTCTATATTCGATTGATCTACTCAGAATCACCTAGTGTAGGCCACTTTCTAGGGTGGGTTACTCAAAGCGATTAATCTGGTGGAGAGGTCAAGGTCAGGAGAAAATGTATCCGGTTCATATCGTTTCAGATGGAAGCCATTCAGAAGGTCAGCTTATGTGCGTGGAGCAGAACTGGAAAAGGAACCCGAAGACAAAAAGTTCTTCGAAGCACTTATCAAACCTAAGGTAAGGCGATTCTTCTAATGCATTCTATCATCATTTCATCCTAGGATTCTTTTGTTTGCCAATTACCTTGGTGTAGCCTACTATATTTTCTCAAAACTTACAAAAACTTGGCTGAGTATATTTATGAATTTTACCACGAGAAACTAATCAGACTGCCTGGGATAAATATTATATACTGAAATTCTTCTCCATCGCATAGCTCTAAGTAGGTTTATGGGCTATTTCTGAGCTATCGGAACTTTTTGAATTGTTATTTAGATACATATTAACAAAGAATAACTATGTAACGTTCACTGCTTTTTCCAGGCGTACAATCACCACTTGGAAAGCTTTACAACTGGTGAAATGAAACAAGGAGCTGTTTTCAGGGCATTACCAGTATATAGGGTAAGTCCTATTGATTGCTGCTAACGAAAAAGTCCTTCCAGCATAATTGAATTCGGTAGCCCTGGAATATGAATGTTCTCAGATGATCAGCGATACGACTATGTCATTGATCCTAGGTAAATAAAGTCAATGCACAATTAATGGCAACTAAAAGGCCAATTTTGCTCTTAGTAATTTTCTAATTTGGAGACGTATGATAACCAAGCCATTTAAATTTCTGTCTGATCAAGAAACAATTTTCTCTTGTAGATAAAGACCCCTGATAAAATACGCACTCCTGATTACACCTATGCTATGAACCCAGACGATAGCGAGTTTATGAAATCCCAATTGCAATCTACTGGACTTAAGGTAGTATTATTAGGAACAATTTATTTTCTATAATATATATATCTTAGTCTTCAACATTTACGTCCGAACTAAATATTCATGTACCGGAACGAGAGACAATTCTAGAAATGATATAAAAGGGCAAGTAGGAAAATAAACAACGAACTTTCACAAGTAAAGAATGCACTTTGCGTCGAATTCTAATTCTGCGGACGTTAGCCATACTGGTTGTTCTGCATATTACGTACAAGTCAAGTTAAAACAATTACCTGAAATTTTTCCTTCAAGGAAAAAGAAAGCTGATTGTAAGTATGACTCTCCCGGTAAACTTAACGAAAACTGAGACATATCCCTTGTTATCTGTGAAATGTACAGCCAATCAAAGGTAACTGGTAACTGGGCTCTTGCATTTCAACCGACTATGGCAGAATTGCTGGGTTTGTGGCTTTGCATAAGTTTCGATATGTGGCTGCTAAAACACGCTGACAGGCAAATAATTTCGTTCATACAAACAGTGTCCATGTACTTCATTGCCGAATCATCTTGTGTGTGACTATAGTGCTCACCACCTTGTCTTTTATATCCATACGTAAGAGACAAACACGCAGTTACAATGGCTATAAATGATGGAGTCTGCTACCCATCCCTGTACCAGCTCTGATGTATATGGCGTCAAAATCAATTATGAGGATTTGAAAGAAAACTATATTTTATATTTGGTAATTTATGGTGTTTTTTATTTAGATGCCGAAACAGAGGACACCGCGAATGGTAAGTGTGCCGACTTTTCCTTTGATATAATTGCTGGGGTATTATGCCGCACTTAAATGTTAAGAAATGTTTTAATACAGTTGTAAGCTATGGGAGTTATTATATACATAGATTAAATTTATAATAATTCATGTTATATTTTTACCACTGAGTGTTTTTACATTTTCAGACTTAATCAAGCTAGTGGAACGGTTAGTTTTAATATCGTTATTTTTGGTATCACTTATCTTGACTTGTCTGATTGCTGCACTCACATCACTTCTTGCAACCCTTTATAAAAACAGTCCCTATCCCGTTCCCATCAGAATTCAGTTACGTGATTGTACGTCACTAATTTATGTCGATTTGAATTCACATGGCGGAGTTTGACCGCTCTTCGCTAACCAGATTCATGCAATAGTGTGTGTGAGTGATTGAGTTACAATGAAAGCGTGATCCAGTAATACACGTCTTGTAACTGTAACATGTAAGGCTGACAATGGACCAGTTTGTGTTTACACGGGGAAAGGGTGAACAAAATCGATATCGTTTACAAAGATGAATAAGTTGAAAACTTGTCCATTCTGGTCCTGATTATATTTAAATACGATTGTATTGTCCTGTTCGGCTTAAAGTAGTTCGCCTGAAGCCTTGACATGCTGTATTAGGGTTTGTTTCATATAGCGATCTTAGCTTACCTTAAACGTAACTGTCATGGCAATATTTTGTCTTTTGCATCAATTGGTCGTCGTGGTATTTACGTTTAACATAAGCTATTATCGCGTTGTGAAACAGGCCCCTTAACAATAACTATAACGAATAATGAAGTTCTGGTTGGGTAATAGGGTTTTTATTTGCGTGTATTGCTCATACTATATGTAACGTCCAGGGCGTTTGTTCAAACAGCCATATATACTATTCCAAGCTAAGTGTTGTTCCGTTTTATGTTGTGATTTAAGGGGGAAAACACATGAATGAGAATCGAACAAGTCTAATTAACGTGATTTTAATTTTATCACCAAAATGCAATCCATTTAACTCCCAACGCTTCGGGTCCACCCATCAAAGATTGATATAAAATGGAAGTTTTTTTCTGTGAGTTCTTTGTTTACCAGGTTGTGACTTGGGTTATCATCCATTGCCCACAATGCAAAGTCTTCACATACAAACAACTGATCAATTGAGCAAAATAAATGTACACACAAACACAGTGGACCGTTTGGGGAAACAACTTTTGGTGTTTTATTCACATGCCTTTTCCTGTCTGACACCTTCCACTGTCAAAATGAAAGATGATGTCACTGTGACATTTTGCACATACGTTATCGAAACACCTCACTATTTGTGTTTTATTCACATGCACTTTCCTATCTGACACCTTCTACTATCATTGAAAGATGATGTCACTGTGACATTTTGCACATACGTTATCGAAACACCTCACTTTTTGTGTTTTATTCACATGCATTTTCCTGTATGACACCTTCTACCATTAAAATGAAAGATGATGTCACTGTGACATATTGTACATACGCAACCGAAACACCTTGAGTATGTGGATTGCACAATTCTGGGATCAAACTAATAACTCTTTACTGCATGTTTTCATACTGTTTAATATT
This sequence comes from Mopalia kennerleyi, assembly GCA_034783855.1. Lineage (NCBI taxonomy): Eukaryota > Metazoa > Mollusca > Polyplacophora > Chitonida > Mopaliidae > Mopalia > Mopalia kennerleyi. Next base: position 4,621 of record JAVFBX010228573.1, on the reverse strand, counting down.
TTTTTAAACCTTTGTTTTTCAATATTTGTTCAACATAGTTGTTATCGAATGCATTCACCCGGTGAATCGTTCGTATCACAGATTTAAATTTGGATTGTTTCAAAGTGTTTCTAGGATTTACGTTATTTAAAATTAATTTACTTTAAAAAATTTCATTCAAAGGTAGTAAGCAGACTTCTCACACGAATTGTGAATGCTTCGGTCAAGTATAAATGGTTAACTTGACTCTAAGGGCTTGATTTTTCTGAATTTTTTTATTTTTGATTAATTCACCGGTGTTTTCAATATACAGAGAGTCGTTGACTTTGGAAGAAAATGAAAGAATAAACAGGACATGTACATTAACAACACATTGAATAGGACAGATATGGTAGCAACAAAAATGAATTGAACATTTCGTATTAGAAGAATATACAATCCGTGATAACGACAATGAAAAATGTCTAACAACTTAGTGTGTGAAGTGAAAATTAGGTAAAAAGAATAAGCCTTCACTGGAAGAAATAAAGCAGGCTTGTTCTATATCCCTAAAAAAGAGATACCATTTTGTTCATATAAATGTACACAAAAAAAACCCACATAAGTTAAAGGTAACTGCGGACTACTTCACGAAATTTTTGCACAAATAATTGCTCTATTTCTTTATTTTCTTTCAGTTTGGTTATGGTAGATACGCTCGCCGTTCTCCCCGCAAAGGTCCTAGTAGTGCCGTGTCCAGCTCTACCAGTAGCAGTATCTCTGGAAGCCTTAGTTTGCCTCCGTCATCGAGACGTCGCTAAAACAGAAAGACGTCTTGTCAAGCTTGTTAAAGGGTACCAACGAATCTCTCGTCGGTGTAGGATTTGGTACTGTTGTAATTTATGTTTACGTGGATACCCGGAGCAGTGGATTATGCGTAGCATATATACCCCAAATAAAGTGTCTTCTAAGCAGCTGTTCAAAGGCTGGTCAAACACTATGAAAGTGCGTTTCATACTATAAACATACTTTGGGCATACTATGGAAATGCTATGGACATAATATGGACATACTATGGACAAACTATGAACATACTATGGACATACTTTGGACAAATTATGGACATACTATAGACATACTATGCGCATACTATGGACAAAATATGGACAAACTATGGACGTACTATTGACATACTATGGGTAAGCTATATGGACACGCTATGGACATGCTCTAGATATACTACAGACATACTATATACATATTATATATACTATATGAAAAAAAGTATTGGTTTTTCAGGGAATGTGAAGAAGTAGGACAAATGACTGTTTTTTTAAAAAGTTATATTGTGTATATATTATTTAAATATTTTTTGTAATTTTCATCAATATAAATATGTGCTAAAGAAATATTTCTGGGTTTTTATTAAGTTATTTTTTTACAACATTAAATACAAGTATGACTTCAAAACTGAAGGCATGCAAACTTGCTTTGGCGATACCGATGTAAAATAAGTACTTAATAGCTGGGGCACCTTATTTTCTCTTTCCAGATGGTATTCTTGAAACTAAAGAATTTTAAATAGTCGGGAAACCAAAAACATTCACCTTCTTTTGTATAGAGCCCATATCTTTGGCTGAAATCCATAAGATTCTTTGTGATTCGGCCTTCGCTGCCCATCATCCGAACACATGGATTATCTATATATATATAGACGCCTATAGAGAGCTGATGCGACAGACCACTGCTTATATGTATTCTGGCACACCTTTAATCGCCGGGACTTCACAGCAGCCACGTGTATTTGTTTTTTTAATGTGCCAAGGTTAATACATCTATGTCTTAACTTTGGCCCGCAAAGATGTCGCCGCCCCATGTACACTGTCTCATTGGCTTCCGTCACGTGGTGGCAGTATCATGGAGAACGTCAAGGACGTCAGCCAAAGACATGTGCTCTTACAAATTGAAGTAAATGTTTTCGGCATGAAAGTTACATGTATTTGTTTTGGTAAGCCGATTCACTGACATGAAATGTGAGTTTTTCAGTAATGGGCATGTGGTTTTCATGTGTGACAAGTGGACATGTGAAAGGCGATATCGCCAGGAAAGATAGCCGATCAGGTGTGTTTGGACAAGAGGTTTGAAGTGTTGTGACGATGTGTAAGGAGAAGTTTTTTTAGCCCCCCAAATCCTCCCCCCCCCGCTTCTCTTGAAAAAAAAATACTTAAACTTCAGAACTGTTGTTCAAAATATGTCGACATTTAGTTGCAACAATATGTATAACCACAATGTTGAGCGATAATCGATTAGTGACAAGAATATACATGCAAAATTAAATCTCCTGTCTTCTATTGAAAGAAGTTTACCCTCCTACAAATTAATCACACCTCTGCTTAATTGAGTGATGTGACACTAACATTTTTGGTGTGTTTTCTACATTTTTTTCCTTTTCAAACTGCATTAATTGCGATCGATCGTAATCAACAATTTCTGACAAATTGAGTTTCCAAAATTAGCTAAAGTTGTCTGTACAAGTGTCCACATTTGTACTATAATGAATAGGGTTAATTCCAACGTCAAACTGTTACTGACACTTTATTATGTACTGACATATTGATATTCTTCATTTTTAGTTGTAATTTTATCTCGACCTTATTGTTTTAAGTGAATTAATTTTTAGATTGAGCATACCAATGTAACATCCGGCATCAGATATAGGTGTACATATTTCCAAGCCTAATATAAGGGTTCTCTCAAATGAAAGTGAGCGAGACAAATATCTGAAACAGTGTACTGACATCAAGCCCACACAGAAGCCGCATCAGCAAACCAATGGCATGCATACACTGTTAAAAGAATCTGGTCGAAACGACCAGCCAAAACCTGGTTCAGCCGTGATCGACGAAGAAAAAGCTGGTTGGATTTTTGACCAGCTTTTTCTTGGTCGAACTGAGTTTCGACCACCTTTTTCCTGGTCGGTTCGACCAGCCCTCTCCTGGTCATATATGATTTGTTTTAACGGTGGAGAATATATGTCAACGAGGGGTAGAACTTTTCATTCAGAGCTTTGCGCGGTTCCTTCTTTCCAACCCAGTCTTTATTGCTACAGCCTACCGCCGCATCAGTGGGCATACCTGCCGAATATTAAGATATTAAGCTATCAACCGATACAAGGCAACAAGAAAATAGATGATTAAAGCGGTGTTGATTAGTTGTCTGACATTGAACACTATTGTCATTTTGGCACGGATTGAAACCCAATTCACCGCAGGCCTCGAGGGTTTTGAGGCTTTGTTCCAAACATGAGGGTCACCAAAATCCTCCCCAGTCTAGATCCAGGTATACAGTCATTATATAACACATGCTATACTGACGGTACAACAAGATGGCCTTCGCCTTTCAGATTCTCGTTTTTCGGCGAGTCATTATCCACGAAATGCTTTTTTTCACGGAAACAAAACATAAATCAGACAAGCCCAGATAGCAAATGTATAGTTTCTTACTTCATCCATCTTCTTCAGCGTGTGTTATCCATAAATTACCGAAAGCTTCACCTACGACGATGGTCCGCCATGTTTTGAAATATTATTTTGTCAGTCTCAACTGAGGTGGAAAACACTGAAAGACGCTGCAGAAAGTGTCTTCCAAGACGTAATGCCATTACATTGAAGTAGATATTTTAAAACTATATATAATCGTGTCCACCATGAAAATGAAAATATTTTTGAAAAATTGAAGAAAAAAAAGCAACACATTACTAGTACCACAAGTTTGCCTTGTGAATAATTTTAAAATTAATTTATTAAAGCACATGCATTTTTTTGTCTTTGAGATGAATGATAGCTAGATCTACAAAGGTAGGGAATCTTATCAGCAATAAACAAAGCGGTCGTTGTTCCCTTATTAATAATGCTCACCTATGCGCCTAAATTATTGTACATTTGTTAACTGGGTTTATTCTTAAAATATACCAACTGTGTATGCCACTGTCAGCTTTTTTTCTCTTCGGCGTGACGCAAAAGCAGTTTTTACCCTTTTATCATCTTTCCATTGCAAGGATAAAATACGTAAGGGGAAATTTTCACTCTTGCTGCAATTCTGGTCAAAAACGTGTCAAAAGTTTAATTGGACTATTGTAGAAACAAGCAGCCAATCATAAAGTCGTTTAGACATCAAAGTCAACAACAAACAGCGTGGCGCCACTGTAAATTAGCGTGTTTATGATGATGTGAGGACACGTTAATGTGGCTAAGATTGTGTCTTTATATTACATGTAGGCCTATAGTCACCTGTGGTTAGACCACCTCTTTCATTCGAATGGAAGCTTCAATCTTATTGGGTGGGGGGAAAGATAGGTCACCCGAAAGTAGCTGCTTAGACTAGCTAATTCAGGGGTTTCCGTCTATGAAGGCAAGATAGAATAGGAAGAAAGGCTTAATTCGACGATTTTCTCCCACCCCCACCCCCACTTGCCTCGGGAAGATGCCTTTTATAGCCTGGTGCTGTTAATGGCCTTACGCGGGTGGTTGGAGGAAGCTTCATGTTGTCCTGGTGCTCTCAGGGCTAAAGGGGAACAGGGAGCCGATCTGTTTGTGGTGACATGTCTTTATTGCGTCCTGCCGTTGCCCTGTATTTGTGCTGTCTTGTCTTGCTTTGCTGCCAG
>JAVFBX010228562.1:0-10955 GCA_034783855.1 Mopalia kennerleyi | reverse complement strand
CCCTGAACCATCACCATTCAACACACTTCACTTCACCAGTTTATTGTTTATGATTGAAGAATTGTTGAAATACCTGGAGATTTCCTCTTTGGTACTGCCCTTGATGTAATAAGTCTTGTCTTGGGAGGACACGGACATAGAATATTTATGTGTCGTCACAGCTTCTGCATCATGGACATCCAGGCACTTGTTCATGTCCACACATCCTTGGGGTACAGTGTCCGGCTTAACACAAAACAATATTACATTAGAATAAATATTAAACACTAGACATTTGTTTGATTTGTGCCCGACTACAGATTATATGCACAGTTTCCAGGAACTTACCTTTGTTCAAGAAACTACCTGTGATCAGGAAACTACCCGTGTTCAGGAAACTACCTGTGTTCAGGAAACTACCTGTGTTCAGGAAACAACCCATGTTCAGAAAACTACCCATGTTCAGGAAATACCTGTTTTCAGGAAACTACCATGTTCAGAAAACTACCCATGCTCAGGAAACTACTAGTGTTCAGGATCCACAGAATGTTTGAATCAATGAACAGTACATCAAAGTAGGAGTAGCAAGCGGACATGCTAACCACGAAGCCACAGCGGCAGGCTCCTTTTCAGGATAGATTTGTTTGTTTGTTTGATTGGGGTTTAACGTCGTACTCAAGTGTATTTCACTTATATGACGACTGATTAACCACTTCCCAATGGACCTTGTCTTACGGTGGAAAACCGAAAGGAAACCTCGTAAAAACCACCCCTGCATTTGCCGGAGCCACATAAAGGTTTTTCGTGTATAATCCACAAAATATGTATTGCCTAGATGTTTTTAATAAACACAGGAATAACTTCACTAAACTATTTGTTGCTTTATGTTTGGCAGAATAGTTTGTTGGAAGAAAACTCTGGAGATAAAAGGTTTAAAAGAAGTGACATGGCTCTGACAACTATAACACATGAGATCAAATTAGAAGTTAAGACAGGGACCTTGAGCACAGACTTTAAAGCCAGCTGACGGGGAAAACAGGGAGCAAAATGGCAGCATTACTTGCTAAAGATGGCAGCTTTCACTTGTTAAGTTTAACACCTGGGCTCCAATGCTGGAGAAATGCTTCTGACATTCCCAACTAGGCCCATGTATACGTCAAAGAAAACTGAATCTATTTCGCTTTTGTGTGAAAAACTATGTGAAGACAGCCAGAACATTCTCTCTCCTGCTGATCCATGTTTACACATTTGTAGCAAAAAAGCCATGTTGACAAGCAGCTGACATTTGATCATTTCGCCATACATATCTGCCATTTAAAGGCACAACTTTTTGTTTCGTCCCTCAGTGTTTTAGTTAATATCATACAGAACAAGTATCAAATTGTGGAATTGACACATCACTGTTACCCTTGATCACCACACGTTGCTATACTCAAAATCATTTTAAAAGTAAATAATATATATCGTATTTCAAAACAAATAGAAAGATATACAAGTAAAGTTTAACATGATTTATTAAATTTGAACTGTTTAAAGGACAAACGGAAGAAAAGAAATTGAAGTAGTCTTGGGCTATTTATGAGTAGGAAGGTCAATGAAGTATATTGTAAATCATATAGGACAATAGCACAATAAGCCATAACACAACCTTCATGATTTATCGGCCCATATTCAAGCACAGAGCCATTGCCCAGAATTCTACTTCTTGACAAAATTATCAATGGCAACAGCTGTCAAGGACAGTATCACTAGGTGTGCCAATCAAATCAAAGGTTATTGCAGCTAACCAAACACTTGAAATATGATCAGTGATTGGTCAATGGGAAGAAACAGAGCCCCAAATTGACAGGTTGAAGAGTTTACTGCTCACACAGCTTGGTACAAGAGGGGCACAGGCAAAAGAAAATGTCAATTTATCTCAAACAAATGTGTCATGAGACTGGTATAAATGTCACAGTGAAAGAGCTGGTTCTACTTGTAAATACTCGGGTAACATATTTGTTGAAACATTATATCAACTAAGCAGGGCCTAGACTGTAACTTAAGTAACAAACATGTTCTCACAGTAAAACTTAAGATTTGTCAGTTAATCTTAATTACACATTTAACAATGATCGACCGGTGCATTAAATCTATAGTAGGCCACCAATATATATGTACATGTATTATTATTTGACAACAGTATTATTATAATTGTATTACCCTTCAACACAGTACCATGTATACTGTTAACTTACATTTTCATCCACAGAGAAGGTGAGTTCACCATCATCATAGAGGATGAAAAACCGTCGCTGCCACCTCTGAAATTAAAAAGCAGATAGAAATTTTTGTTACTGTTATATACATGTAGATGCATTTACAAAGTACATGATTTGCTATATGCTTTGCTAAATCATAGTTTGAACATATTTGAAGCATCAATTAAAATATAAGTTGTTTTCACTTTTAAAGTTTTTACATCTTTTCATTTATTAAATTTAGGGGGAATATGTTTTCAGTTATTAAATTTTTTTATGGCTTTTTACGTTATAAACTGTTGGCTGAATATGTCACCACTCACAAAGACATACTCCAGTTGAGACCAGAAACAAGATTCCATGTAAACTATTATGGAGGATTCCTGTAATTAAGCCAAGGTTTTCTGTCTGTTGTAAGCCATTAAACCAAAACAAGTGGCTGAAGATACTGTAATTTATACTATGATTGATAATTGTGGCTGTCAGTTAATGAGGTAAGCAATAACACAAGGACAAGACATCTCAATTTGGTGTATAGTATTTTGACAAAGCCTGAGTACTTTTAGCCTGAACTCTGCCTGTGGCGGGTATTTTATCAACAGTTATACACAAATATACCCTGTTTGACTTAACCTTTAACAATTATTTACTTTTTATGACAGTCACAAACTACCAAGATGGATATGTAGTAGTTTGTTTCTATGACAACTCTGTATTAAAGAAGAAAGATGAATGAATTTAAGGGGCAGAGATGTCATATGAATTAATTGGTTGGCTGACGAAGCAGAACACTCAGGGTCCCTGGCTGGAGGTAAAGCCAGCTCACTGGTTAGTGTAGTCCTAACAATCACCTGTACAGGTAAGCCAGCGAACCACACCTGAATGAAGCCTATAATAGTTCACTCTCCTTTACATGACTCACATTAAGATAATCAGCTTACTTACACAAGTCCTTCTACAACCAATACTCTAAGTTAACACAGAAATAGTGAAATTGAGCACAAAGTGCACAGTGTAATGAAATGCAAAATAGTGATATGCTAAACCTGATCTATTGTCTAATAAATATTATTAAATTAACTGATGTTAATTAATTAAAATGAAAGCTTTTGTCAAAGTATATGTATTAATTTAAAATAAGGTTTTAAACTTTACACCCCTTTACATCAAGTTGACACAAAAAAATAATATAGGGAAACTCAAAAATATTTTTATTTCTAAGAAGACCATACGTGTTGTCATGCATTTTGTGTCATTTAACAGGTGCTTTTCGTGGCCTGATGAAATAAGTCATTATCAGATCTAGAGGAAAAGACCAGAGTTGGACAACTCGAACCATCTATCATCAATAAACATCAAAATACAATGAGATTTCATAACCGCTAACAACCGACACTTTCAAAAGAACCGAAATGTCATTCTCCGGGGTGATACACTGTCAAAAAATTACTTGAAGAGTGTCACAAGTATGTATTATATATCCAAGATTAGCGGCTGAATGTATTCTGCATGAAGAGAGTTTTGATGGGTTAGCTGAATGTGAGGAGATACACCATTGAGGGATTACATTGAGTGTATGGTGATAGTGAGTGGAGTACTGCCAGACAGCTGCCTTCCTACGTGATCACAGACACATGAAGCTCATCTACTATATCTATCAGCAATATGTGTGTTTTAAGTAGTTTGAGTTCTGGCAATAGCTGAAGTCATTTCTCTTCATGGCCAGTACTAGAGCTAGAGAGAGACCAGGAAACTTGGCACCTATTCCTCTCAGTACTGCTCACAATAATGATAACATTCAAAATTCCGCTTTCTACTACAATGCAGAAACACTCCCAGTTATTTACCACTGTCACATACCTGTCAAACATCTTTTTTAAAGACGGTAAATATTCCCCAGAAGACAATATGTGCTAAAAATCTTCATTATGAGTTACGGAGAATACACTACCTATCCCTTTACAAGTAACTAACCCTGTCTGTCAGATTTCAATCATTTCATGGTCCACAAGTGACAGCAGGGGAAATAATTAGGAAGAAATCACAAAAAGTTTGCATTTTTTTTCTCCTTTCATTCCACTTCACCAATTATCCACCCCAGAAGCAGAGTATAAATGAAGGTGAATTTTTAAGAAAAAGAAATCTTACCCTTGTTCGGTCCATGGGGTTGGTGAAATCGAAATCTGGGGCCACAAACAAATAACCACATTTTGAAACCTTTCGTGAGATCTGAAGCAAAAAAGGTAATTTAAATCATACAATCATTTCAACAAAATTAACCTAATTAGCAGATATAACCATGCAGATTATTGTGTTTTTAAACAAGTGATGCAGTTAACAATGTCCATTCTAATAATTTTAGATTCTAATTAATAAGATGGAAGGCAAACTATTACTGTAATACCACACAGAAGATATGACCTTGACCTTGTGGTCGGGACACATGGTTGATCATGAAACAATCTTGTAAAGGGTTATGAAAATATAGTTAAGAAGATATAAATGTTTTGAAACTATAACACCTGGACCTGGACTTTGTGGTCAAACACAGGTCATATTCAATTTTAGAAATATTGTAATTGTATAGTTTGATTGGGGTTTAACGCCGTACTTAAGGTTATTTCACTCATATCACAGCATGCCAGCCTAAAAGGCGCAGGAAACCACCCTTAACACTCTTGGCAACAAACAAATGCAGGACAGGACAAATATAATGTCAAATAATGTTGCCCCTTAGCTCTAAGAGCACCAGGGCAACACGAAGCTCCCTTCCAAATGCCTGCTAAAAATAATGATAGATTTAAAAGTATGATAAACAAATGTACAATCCTGTCAAATAAGATATCAAAATCTGTAACTTCAAGAACATGTAGCCCTGAGCAGACATTTACACATTGGAGAAATTTAACCTTGACCTTAGAGATTATGATACAGCCCAGGGCAGATACGGACAGTTAATAAACTATTTTTAAAGACCATATCATTATGTAACCTTTAACAATCATATAAAATATTATCAAAATTCAAAAATATCATATTTTATCTTAAGAAGACATAGCCAGGAAGAGATATAAAGCATTTTAGAAATATGTCAGACCTTGACCGTGGGGATGCAACCATGAATCATGGTCGCAAGGCCCACCAGTCTTATGTCCTTTCTTATATTCATCTCCAGTATAATGAAAATGCCAAGATACATATATATATATATATGTACTAAGCCCAGTGTTTGCCTTTTTGACCTTGAGGTTAGAGTCGTTTGACTTCTTAACCAAAGGTGTCTCAATATTTATGCGGACATTGACTGGGTTTTTTTGAAAAACCAGGAAGCAAAGAGTACTAAACCCAACTCATGGTCTCTTTGTGCCCCTGGACACTTTCAAAATATGTAATGTTTAAAAGAGGGTATTGAACTTGTGCAGTTTTGTTTGTTGATTCGGGTTCAATGTCATAGTCTGATGTTAAAGAAACCCTAATGAAACAAATAAACAATCTTTTTATACAAGTGAGCAGCAGACACCAAAACGATCATGTGTATTTGGCATAGTATGCAAAGATTATTTCAAATTTGCATATAAATGTTCAAGACATAAAATACACCAATACATCCCTTATCTGAACCAAAGACAAACACTGAAGACAAATCTGCAGTGCTGAGTTCTTAAAACTCCACCAGTAATATAAATAGATACCCCAGTAATCTTAATAAAGAGTCTATTTTAAGCATTGTTTATTGTGTTTAAGATTCACTTTGACAATTCAAGGTAACGGGGGGAGGTCACTGTAGAGACAAATTAAAATTGCTGATCACCTTTCACAGATTTTAGATTAAATCACCTTACAGAAACATTTCAATTTATACTTCACGCTATCTTAAACTACTTCATGTCCAAAAATAGGCACCTCAAAATAACACACATCTAAATTGTCTATGCTTGAATTTTCAGCGAATAAAAGAGTTTAAAATTTAATTAAATGGCATCTTTACATATATAAAAGGTATTAACTGAAATAAAATGTAAATACATTATGAAGACAGATTGTCTCGGATAAAGCTTCACTTCATTTATTTATTTGTCCCTTTGTACGAGCAAAAAAAAAGATAAATGCGTACTATGCAACAACACACAATCAAGTCACTTCAAGCAAATCCTTAAAAACTGAGCACAATTAAATTCTAAAGACAATTATGTTTATACATTGAATCTGTGTCATGCTAAAAAAGCATCAATTTGTTTTGAAAGATAGAAGAGCCGGAGGGTAAATTTGTATGGTGATAAATCTAAAAGGGAAAATTGCCGCGTTCTTTACTGGGAGATTCTATGTCTTTATACAGACTTTTCTATTTACAACCTTCTTAATTAAAACCAGACAGGAATAGTCAAACACTGCCTCTTACAAATGATGTCGTCTCTGTTTAAACAGAGCTCTTTGACAAGAAAGGTGTTCAGTTAACAAATCAGAATGAATCCCAAATAAAACTCATTGTTTTGAGACGGTATAAAGGACAACATCATAGAGGCTTTAAAATAATTGGTGAACCATGATCAAACCGTCCAATCACCCATCTCTCAGCTAAATTAAATTTAAGCAGATAAATTTTTGACTGATTTTCAGCTGATCAGACAAATATTGCTGGTCGCCAAAAAGGATTACAGCAGCATTTTGAGTTTATTTTTGTCTATTTCGTCAATAGATAAAGTTCAATCCAGACATTCAGGTCAATTCAAAGCACATCTCTGTAGCTGTATTGATTGGCAGGCAATTACAATGTATGTACCATGCATTGTCATCTCCATGTTAGATGCAAGTTATCCTCAATAATACTTATTTAGAATTATATAAACAATAAATACCAACAGTGTGGAGAATGCAACTGAATATGGGGCTTTGTATCGTGTTATTGGCACACACAGATATAAATAACTATTTTACACCACAAAGCAACTAAGTGAGAAATTTCTACACAAACCTACATGTAGTGTCGTTGTACCTCAAACATTTATTAAAGAAGTTCCGTCAAATTTATTCCAAGAGCAAAGATACCAGTCACTGGTTTCTCTATGAAGGTGACACCTAGCATCGCCTTTCACCATATTCACAAATCTTAATAAATATATTGTGATCATCAACCAACAATCATATATCCAACATATATAATCAACTGTCATTCAAGTTCTCAAATTTCAATAAAAACGGACTTAAGTCTTATCCGCTCACATACATGTGCCACCAAAACATACATTAACTCGAAAAGACGAAGTTTGTCAATCTTTTGAAATACAACAGCTAATAACATTGGTAAAAATGTCAACATGTAATTCAAGCTAATGGCAGTAAAATGTAAATAAATTAAAACAAAATACTTTGTCTATCCTTCAAGACAGGACAAAGGATTAGGTGAGAAGAAAGGCTACCAGTGATTGTTCAAAGAAGATGAGAAAATCAATCATCTGGGACTAAAATCAGTTGATCAATTTACTGATCATCGTAGTGCATGCTATTGTAAAGTCAGGTGACACCAAAAACACTGAGGTGTAATCAGCCTTAACTGTCTGATGTTAGTGGATACAGTTTTGAGTAACTGTAGGAGGTAGGAAATCCTGACAATGAAGAAGACCATGTCCGACCATATTTGGAAGCTCTTCAGAGAAATTTTAAAATAAACTAGAATCAAAATACAGAGTTTGTGATATTTGTTTGTAGGCTGGAGGGAGCTGCCTAATCATGCCTGTTCGTTTGTTTCAGCTGACTTTCTGAGCCACCTTGTTTGTCCAAGAATTCCCTCCTAGCTTTTTCTCTAAAAAGCTAAAACCTCAAATTATAATGCTGTTCCTTGTGAACTGGCTTGTTTGTGGGCTCAAAAGGCTAAAGTTCTTGATGTGGCCTCATGGCAGGCATATACCTGAAATCAAAGCTTGTGGCAAACAGGCACAAAAGACAAACAGAGCAGCGAGGAGAGGTCTAGCATAAACCAGCTTCTTAGACAATCTCCAGGGGACAATTTACTTTTTGTACAAACGTGTTAGCAGCCCAGTCTTGCATCAGTTTACATAAAAAGGCACATGCAAATGTGGCTGTCTACAGAGATGACATTCGTGGTATGTTCTTGGCCCAGAGACCTTGAGTGTCTTGTGCTCCCACAGCTGGTCAGCTGAAGGGTAAAGATTGCCAGAGGTTTTTACTGGCACAGAATAAACAACTCACAACCTATAGTAATTGTTTTCTTACTTACAGAGGATTTACGAAAACTTCACTTTTCTTTAGAACTACACTTGGCCAAAATGTCAGCCCCTACTTTCTAGCAAGGTGTACTAAGAAGAGAATATAAAACAATTGATTTTGACTAGCTCCGTCCACTTTGTCTAAAACAATCATGTAAGAAATTTGACAGTTTTCTCTCAAAAAATAAACCTTAAAATCTATACGAGTTAAAATCCATAGCTGGTTTAACTACATTGTATAGCAATGACAATTGATTTTCCAAAAGTTCCATTATGAACGATAATAGGTAAAGAACAACTTCTACACAAATGCTCTATTTTATGGCCAAGAGCATACATGTTTGTCTTGTGAAGAGACTATTCAACCGAAAGCAACCATCTCCAAGTTCTATGTCTAAGAATTATTACCAATTCCCATCGTTAATGTCTTAATTGGTTCTCAGTATAATGACAGTAACCTTAGAGGAGTTCACAGCTCAAGCCTCATTAACTTCTAATTGGCAGAAAATGGGTGAGGTAACTGAAGTTTAGGGCATTCTGATACCCAACAAACCATGTCCCACAAATCTTAAGCTGACAGACAGAATCACCATTGAATAATACTGGAACCCTTGACCGAATTAGCTCAATCATCAGAGGGTGTACATTACAGGCAGCCTATTTTTAAAACCACATAAGGTTTTTCGTTATGCTGTCTCATAAAATAGTTTGTTGCAACACTATACGATGAAAATGTGACATCATGCTGAGTCTTGCTGACCTCATCCATTCCATGGTCAAAACTGACCTAAGGAAATTACAACATCCATGATACTGATATACATGTTTTGTCAGTGTAAGTGATAGTACATGTACATTAACTTGAAGTATGTAGTTATTCACACACCCTATTGAGTAGTCACCAGTGTGTACTGTATTGTTTCTAAAACAGACCCATTAAACTATAAGCCATGTCTCTTGTTATCGTCCAGTAAACCGTCAGGGCAGGTAATTTCAGTATTGACTTGAATCTTGGCACGGTAAGGCATTAACCTGCGAAAAGAGCTGGGCTGGCAGACAAAATCATGGAAGTTTTCTGTACCACAGACAGAATCATGGGAGTTTTCTGTACCACAGACAGAATCATGGGAGTTTTCTGTACCACAGACAGAATCATGGGAGTTTTATGTACCACAGACAGAATCATGGGAGTTTTTTGTACCACAGACAGAATCATGGGAGTTTTCTGTACCACAATGTTCATTGATCATTGACAGTGAGATAAGGTGCAATGATAACCCTGACTTACATGTATGAATTAAACTATTTTATTGTGCATTCTTTGTGTCAATTGTATTTAAAGAAACAATACTGAATAACATGTATGTAAGGAAAACCCCCTCATACTTCTGTTTAATGGACTTTTAAGTTACACTGTAAATTGAATATCCATACTGATCATGTTACTGTTTGCTGGTTTGGTTATTGTCAATTATGCCTGATCCAGCAATGCCTTAAAGTGGTACATCAGGAAAAACAACCAAGGTTAAATGATTGTGTAAAAGTGAGCTGTAGTATAATTTTTGTACAAATGTCCAGCTAAATTCACTTGCAATTTTCAGAGAGCCTAAAAGGCAGTAAAAGCCAAGAGATAATCCCTTGGACAATCAAGGCGTTTTTCTGTTTTCTTGTTGACCCAGTTATAATGTCAAAGAATTATGGATGATATCCTCGGACAACACAGCTGACCAGAAAAACAGGTTGTTTCATGAGCAGCCTCGATATGAAATGTAAAGCCTTCACAAACAATGTCCACCCTTACACAGTCTTAACTCAATCTCTAACTACACAGACATCTGGTCATCTTAAAGCATGCTGAAGATTACACACTGGTCAGCCTTTTAATCGCCAGCACATTCATCTCTCATATCACAACAGATGAAAGCAGAATAAAACTGAGATTGAAGCAGGAATGGTTGGGAAACTGTGGGGGTGTAGTTCAGGGTGATTAACCTAAACAAGAGGTGTGTCTCCAACTCTACAAACACATGCTTCAATTCAAACAACCAGTACACTACTCACTTGTGGGCCATGTTCCATAAGGGTGGAGGGATCAGTGTTTAGTTCCATCTCCTCAAAACAATCCCCAAACTTCAAACAGATGAAGTTTACACATTATAAGAATGAAGTCTCTGCTCCTGTGTGTCACACTGTATGAATTATAAGTATCTGTCTAGAGCTCTACCCTATATTAAATGAAGTCCATTAGACTAGAGTTCAATCAAGCCTGTGTCATTTAGTTATTATTATCATCATCGCATGGAACTAAAAATAGATTCAATCTAGGATAGAAATAAAATATGGGGTAAATCACATTCCACAAATCACTTGAGAAGAATCTTAATGTTCTAGATTTCATGAATTAATTTTGTGCTGTATTTATTTCATATTCCAGCAGGCATAGAGGTCCGATTATATTGATTGATTTGATTGATTAGGCTTAAAAACTGTACATAAGGTTATTTCACTCACA
>JAVFBX010228551.1:0-10955 GCA_034783855.1 Mopalia kennerleyi | reverse complement strand
CCAGGCCTTTTCCAGGCCCTTCTGTTAAAACTGAGATTTTCCAGGCTATTCACGGCCTGGAAAACTTATTTTAAATTTCCAGGCTTTTCAAGGATTTCCAGGCCCCGTACGAACCCTGCCAAAAGTTGGCAGAATTATTCCTTTTTTTTACAATATTTCATAGCTTTATACTTGCAGAAATTCTTTTGCAGAGAGTGTTTTTCACTTTTATGATGACTGATTGTCCACTTCACACTATTTTTTGCCTAGTTACGGTATTAAACCGAGAGGAAACCACGTAAAAACCACCCCCACAATTGCCTGAGCCACATCATGTGACTCATATGCCTGATGGTGGACAGATGGACTTGATCACATGAACAGTAAATCTAAGTAGGATTACTAAGCGCACATGCTAACCACTAAGCCACGGCTGCGGGCTCATAGAAATAGACCAATGAACAGTTTTAGCTTCACGAGTATCAATGGGAGAATACACTTACAGAGCTGTAATGCTGGTTTCTTTGGACTAGGTGTTGTAAATTCAGACGGCGGCAATCGTTTTCTTCCTGATGGGGAAATTTCTCTCGCTTCAGCACCAGTTGTTTGTTGACCTGGAGTTTCAGGAGGATTTCCTTCTGTCTCTTTATTATTTCTCTCTTCAGATTCACTTCCTCCTGGTGCTGTGCTTGGCCGTTGCTCGTTACTACCTACTTCTCGCCTTTGTGTTTGTTGACCTTCAGTGTCCTGGGAATAACTTCCCTTTGTAGGTGACCTTCCTTCCCCAGTGACCTCCCCTGTTTTTTCCCTGGGTTGTTGGGTTGTTGACTGGGACTCTCCTCGTCTCACGAATAAGCTTCCATCTTGTTTCCTGTCACCAGCCCCATCAGTAGGCCGTGGAGTGGTTTGCCCATCACCAGATGTCACCGACCCTATATTTTGTAAAAAATAAAAAATAATTTAAAAAAAGATAAAACTCGGGTAAAAACATAGTAAATTGTCTTAAAATAATATTTGTACATGTAGGACAGTTTTAAAATAATATACAAATGGAATTGAAAAATTCTTCATAGATAGTTAATTCACATTCCTAATGTATATGACAACCAAAATTTTATTGGGGTAAACATGTAACAAGTTTAGCTGAACATAGAACATTAAAATCTGCAGATTACCTTCCCCTTGTCCAACTTGTCTTTCTCCACCAGGGGGCAGTTGAAATCTAGGTGGCAGTTCTCGTACATCCATATACTGAGGGGGCTTGGGTGGAGGCCATACATTAGACTTTGGTCGATCCTCGTTGTCTGCAGACCCAAAAGAAAGCGTAAAATCACAACTAATAAGAATTTACAGCAGGACATATTCTTCCTACGGACAATTTCATTTAATTGTAACAAACTTATTCTAACAACATCCCTTTTGGCCAAGACCCTGAAATTTGGTACAAAGTTATTTAATTTATATAACGTTTATGTATTCCAACATGAATTGATACTGACACAACCAGAAAATGTCAAGCGTTTTTTTCTCAAATTGGAAAGGCAAAACACATTTTTTGTCAAGTGTCAAATTTTGTTGGAATACACCGCCGTCATTAGTGATCTACCCTGAATCAATCAAATTTATTCAAAAAAGTTTTCTCTGTTCCAGAGCAAACTAAAATTGGTTTGTAGTTATTTATTTTTTCCTGCTTTTTTTTTTAAGCAAAAGAGTATGCTTTTTCTGAGTAGTGAATTCTGTAGAGAAATACATGTATACACCAAAACCAGAGTAATATCGGGCCAGCACATTCTTTTGATTAGACTTGCCACTGAATGAATATCTGATTGGAGTTTAATGTAGTACTTAGGCTTATTTCACTCATATGACAGTATGGATAAAGGAAATCGACTTTTTCCCCCATGCAGTGGCTTTTTTGTTTGTTTGTTTGATCGGGGGTTAACATCTTACTCAAGGATATTTCACTTATATAACAACGGATTGTCCACTTCACACTGTTTCTTGCCTTATAAAGTTATTATGGTGGAAAACCAAGAGGAAACCTCGTAAAAAAACACCCCCATGATTGCCGGAGCCACATCTTGTGATTCACTAATATACCTGCTGGTTGACAGACGGACTCAATCCCATGAATGGTAAATTGGAGTAGGATAAGGAAGCGCAAACGTTACCACTAAACCACGGCCACGGGTCCCCCACACACTGGCAGGCTACCACTAAACCACGGCCACGGGCCCCCACACACATGTAGGCTACCACTAAATCACGGCCACGGGTCCCCCACACACTGGCGGGCTACCAGTAAACCATGGCCACGGGTCCCCACACACTGGCAGGCTACCAGTAAACCACGGCCACGGGCCCCCACACACTGGCAAGCTACCACTAGACCATGGCTACGGGTCCCCCACACACTGGCAAGCTACGGGTCCCCTACACACTGGCAAGAAACATTGACAAGACAATCACAAAATACACGCAATGCAAACACATTACAAACAGATCAGCTTTGTGTTGCCCCTTTGCTAGCACAATCATAAACTGTGAAAAGTTTCGCTCTGTTGGAAAAGTAATGTTCCTCCATTCTAGAAAAAAAGACAAGAAGAAAGACAGTCTTAGCTTAAAACATACTGTCCTTTATAGCCAGAACAGACTTGTTGATACCAAACCTACCTTTTGGCACAGAAGATTTAGCCAGAACAGGCTTTTTGATACCAAACCTACCTTTTGGCACAGAAGACTTAGCCAGAACAGGCTTTTTGATACCAAACCTAGCTTTTGGCACCGATTACTTAGCCAGAGCAGGCTTGTAGATACCAAATCTAGCTTTTGGCACTGATTACTTAGCCAGAGCAGGCTTTTTGATACCAAACCTAGCTTTTGGCACTGAAGACTTAGCCAGAACAGGCTTGTTGATACCAAATCTAGCTTTTGGCACTGATTACTTAGCCAGAGCAGGCTTGTCGATACCAAACCTACCTTTTGGCGCTGGCTACTTAGCCAAAACAGGTTTGTTGATACCAAACCTACCTTTTGGCACAGAAGACTTAGTCAGAACAGGCTTGTTGATACTAAACCTACCTTTTAGCACTGAAGATTTAGTCAGAACGGGCTTGTTGAGACCAAACCTACCTTTTGGCACTGAAGATTTAGTCAGAACGGGCTTGTTGATACCAAACCTACCTTTTAGCACAGAAGACTTAGTCAGAACAGGCTTGTTGATACCAAACCTACCTTTTGGCACAGAAGATTGTGAAGTAAGAGGAGCGGAGGATGATTGTGGTGGCCATGCTCTCAAAGTACCATCATTTGGCGGAGGAAGTGCATTCTGTCCTCCTTCATCTGAAATCAAATTTAAACATTTAAGTCAAACTAAATCTGTTTCTGCAATAGTCAATAAGTGAATGGCTTCTCTATTTGATATTGCACATGCAGTTCTGTTGGAATACTTGAGTAAGGCCATCCATAATAACTGACTTGTTTCCTCTCACCTACCCAACCCACCCTCAAAAGTCAAGGTAAAAAAAAAAATATTGCTGTTTTGGGGGGAAATAGGGAACAGCTTTTTATGAACTAGAAAAGAGAATTAAATCCTTAAGCTATGGACACGCCAATCTTGCAGTTTAGCTTTAAATACAAATCACTGTGTCGATTTTATCTGTAAGTCAGGTAGTTAGGTATAATAAAGCTTGAAATATACTGCCCTAAGCAATAGAGCGTCGACAGACTGGCCAATGTGTTTGTTCAGAGATATAACTTCAGTTTTCCCAGGTGTAACCAGTTTTTCGAGAGCTAATAAACTGTTTGTATGGCCCTTGTGAACATACTTGCGTCCATGACCTCTTCAAAGACTGGTGGGGGTGGTGGTAATTGAATGATAGGCTTGGGAATCTGCCACTTGACTTCATCCTCGGGTAGAGGCATTACTTCATGTCTTTCCAATACTTCCTCCACATCAGCACATGTCAGTTCTGCCAGAAACCCACTGATAAAGTAGACCAAAGCCAATCACAAAATTCAATAAGTGTTAACATTTATTACAAATAATTGTACTCCCAACATTTGCTCCTTAAACCAATTGATTGGTTTGTTTCATTGAGGTTTAATGTTGCACTTAATGTTGTTTCATTTATATGATAGCATACCAGCCAAGAGGGTGAATGAAAAACTGCCTTAGCGGTTTGAGACACCAAAAGAGTCCTGATCGCTTACTCTTCCTTCAATCAGCCGCCACTTTTTTTTTTCATTTCCCACTGGTGGGAAACCACATAAGAAACCACCCCTGTGATTGCATCAGCCACATCATGTGACTCCCTTGTATACCTGATGATTAACTGACGGACTTGAACTCACAGCAGTACATCGAAGCAAGAATAGTAGGCCAACACTCCAACCGCTAAACATGACAGTGGGCCAATAAATGAAAGGAGAATTCAAACTTGAATTGAATGAGATAACTTACGTAAGATCTTTCAGGCACTGGGGGTCAGATTTGCTGAAGTATTTGGCTATTTCTCGGTTGATCACAGGCTGATTTTGCACACTGTCTTTTTGGAATATAAAGGCGTTACTAGTGTAGTCATACATACAGCGTTCCTTTTGACGAACCACAGTATCAGGGCTATGCTTCAGTGAGTACACTACTTCCAGAGAAGACACCTAAATATAAATAAAAACAGTGTTAAATAGTCTTAATTTATTATTTCTCTATAATACAGTCAAGACATTGAAACCAAAAAAACTTAAATTAATTTCACACCATAGTAAAGATGTAGATATTTTGATTGGGGTTTAATACTGTACTTGAAGTCATTTCACTCATATAATGTTGTGCCCCCCTACCCCGAGGCGAAGTAAAGACAATTCAAACAAACTGCCCGAAACCAGAGGGCCAGCTCTGAAGTATGTACAGTAGTTCAATTCCTTTATATTGGAGTTAATCATACTGTTTTGATGGCAAAACAAAAGGAGTCCTTCAAATCATCCACAAACATTGGTAAACTACCCTTTGTTCCTTTTTAATTCTTATCTCATGACTTCTACCCACAAGTCTATACAGATGTTTGATTGGTGTTTAACATTGTACTCAAGGGTATTTCACTTATATGAGGATGGATTATCTACTTTACACTGTTACTTCCCCTATTAAGATGGAAAACCAGGATGAAACCTCGTAAAAACCACCCCCGCGATTTGCCAGAGCCCCATTGTGTGACTCACTCATATACCTGATATACCTCGATCCTGTGAACGGTACATCAAAGAAGGCTTTCAAAAGCGCACTCGCTAACCACTAAGCCATGGCAGCGGGCTGTCTACACAGATGAGAAAACAGATTTATTGATTGATCACTTGTGTAACCCCATAAACAAGGATTGATTGATTGATTGATTGATTGATGTTGTACACCGAGCTTAAGGGTATTTCACTTATATGACGGCGGTGTATTCAACAATAATTGACACTAGCACAAACAAGATGTGAAGCGTTTCCATAGCCCTTAGCCAGCGGGCCCATAAGCAAGGATGTATTACTTGTGACCTCTGTTCATTAAAACTGTAAATGGACACACGAGCACAACCATAAACTATTAAGTGTTTTGCCACGCAGGGAAATTTATGTTCCTCCAATGCTAAGTAATAGCAGCATGGTCTAACTCTGCATATACTACCTTTAGCAAGAAAGACCTTTAAATAATATGCTGCATTAGATTGATTGATTGATTAGTGTTTTACGACACATTAAGCGGGATTTCAGCTACGCTGTGGCTTGAACTCAGTGCATTCACACTCTTTGTATTTATGACAACATGTCAATCCTAGAAGAGAGGGGCAATCAATTCTGAAACCGAAGTGTTTAAATGTCAAACAAAATACGCCCCAACAACCAGCTTTGTGTTGAAAGTCCAGAATAAAAAGTTCCAGCATTGTCTTCAGATTTGTTCAAACTAACCTCCATAAATGCCATAACTGACAATGTGTCTGCCGTTTTGTCGTTGATGTGAACTTGATAGACCTCATCACTGTAAAGTGTGTAGAGATACTGCTGGATGTAGGGAACTACTTTATGGATATACATCTGTAAGTCTGGGCAAGGTTTGGAGAATTCTGGCACTTCCATGGCTGTAACACTGGAGCTGAGTGGGACAATGCCAACTGATGACAATATCCATTTCAAATCTTCCTGCTGACTAGGATCTGAAAAACAGAAGAAAAAAAATGTCTTGGATACAAATGCCAATCAGAAAAATCTATTCCATATATAAACATGTACTACATGTATTTTGCAAGAGCTCTCAGTGGATTTACAACTTTAATTAAAATAGAGACAGAGCCAAAAAAAAACCACAAGTAAACAGGAGCTTTTTATACACATTTTAAAATTGTTTCAAAAGCAAGATGGTCATATCGTGTGTAAATAGCTTTTATCTTGTGCGAAACAATGGGATAATCATACAGTATGGTGGGGCATATAGGTACCTCTCAATATACGCTCCAATATGCAGCCGCTTTTACATATATTTCAGCCGCTGCATGCAAGAAAATTGTTAGCGCGAGAGGCACACCACAGGGTGCTATTGGAGACGAGATAGCAAGAGCCAATCAAGTTGTGTTTGATAGCGCTTGTTTGGCTTGCATTTTGTTCAACTCTTAACTAATGCCGAGGTCAAGGTTTAGCATGTTGCGGGAAATGTGGAGTTGTTGCTGTCATCCAATCATCGTTGGTATGAAGGTTTTGCCTCGAAACGGCAGATACAGGCATATGATTGGATGTAGTCTACAGGCGTTCGACAGTGGCGTCTGGCATAAGCCCGCTATATACACTATGCATCAATCAGGGGGTAAATGAAGGTGTATATAAATTTTGTTAAAAACCCGATGTATGTTATGAGCATACTCTCAATATGGCATGAAAAGTTCACCATAAAATTCAATGCCTGCATTGGTCTATCTTGTTTGGGTGGTTGGTTTTAAACACCATGTTCGAAGGTTTTTTGATGCATCCAGTTGGGAACATCCAATGGGGATTGATAGACCAATGTTTTACAGTTTCAACGTGCTCTATGTCATTTCACTCTATTAAAGGAACCAAAATTAAGACCTTGTGGCATCACTTGCCGGCAGACAATGGTCAAAATTTATCCTACGCAACCTCTTGACACAAGGAATGTTTTAAAAACTCTTTTCCATGTTCATGTACCTAATATTGTACCATGTTTTCTAGGAGTTGGAGTTAATACTGGTTGTCAAGTTTACAGCCACAAAATTAATTTTCTTCCAACTAGCGCCATCTGCAGGCGGGCTTACTATACACCCAGTTTAATCCGATTCATCATCTTACTACAGACATTATATCTAACAAGTTGAATTAGAATGTGTTGAGTAGTTCTTAAGGCAAGAATTTGGACTGAATCTATACCAGGTGAAGGCACATGCACATATGTCAAGTCAGTGTAATGCCATATCTAGCGACTTACTTTAAGTTTTATTAGAATCTAATAAGCGGTTTTCAAGTTGATGAAAATATGCATGGACAAAAAACACCTGCTGATTTTGCGTTTACAGACGAAAACGCTATCCCATGTGACATTGTGCTGAATAGAATACTTTTACCAATGCAGTAAATTGTTCGTTTGTTTGAATGGAGTTTAACATCCTACTTAGTTTATTTCACTCACATGTTGTGTGCCAGCTCACTGGGTGAAGGGAACCACCCTCAACAAGACTGACAACAGACAAAGACAAGACAGGACAAATACAGGACAATCCTAGGACCCAACACACAGACATCACAGACCGGGACTCGTTCCATAAAGCAATCTTAGCCTACGGTCATCTTATCAGGAGCCGGTTCCACAAAGCATTTTCCAACTTAAGTCAAAATAATAAATTGGATATTTTTGCCACTTGTCGATCTAAACTCAGTTTTAAAGTAATACCTGTAATTGTGACTTACTTATGTTATAATAATTATGCTAAAATATTAAATTTTAAAATTTAAAACTGAGAAATGTGAGGCCCTTTAAACATTTTGACTTTATAAGTATAAAACTGCTTTGTGGAATCGGGCCCTGTTGTGGTGACCAGTACAGAAGGTATGGTGTCGTCATGGTAATTAAGGTCAACTTAGGCTAAGAGGGCTTAATGGAACCATAGCCAAATCGGTTTTATGTTTCCCCTTAGTTCTGAGAGCACCAGGGCAACAGGAAGCTCCGGCCTAACCTCCTGTTGCAGTAAATCGAAAGGTTCAAAATAGGGACTGAGCAGAGATTGAGACTGTTCAGGAGGATATTAATTGATTAATCAATTTAAAGAAGGTTAATGACCTTTGACTCTCTGACGCCTTTGACCTGTATTTTGTTTTTCTTCTAACTGCAGAAAATGAACGTCTTCTTTATCTTGAAAGAGTTTCTCCATAGCAGGATAATCAGCGATCATTGGATGCTGTGATAAGCTCACCCATGTATCACCCTTCGTGGCAAATATCTTAGGGGATTGGACCAATTGGAGTAGTTTTTTTTTCTCTTGTGCCACCATGAGAATTTCAGTCGGATTTGCTTTGTCAGCGCCCCGTTGTAAATTTTCACTGATGTGCGTCATCAGACATAAAACGTCCCTCAGTGCATAAGAGTCTTTCCCCAGAACAGACGTCTCAGATATGTGGATCCATAACTGCGCATATTCACTAATTGACGGTTGTCGTTGAATGTGGCCGAAATGTCCACTGAAATACTGCTCCATGTCAAAATACACACTGGCTAGTGTTCTCTTATCCGCCAGAGGCACATGGAATTCTTTTAGTGAAGCATTTCTTTTCTGGAAAAGCCCAGTTGGATCATTCCACCAGACCTCATCACGTCGCAGCATGATTCCGTCCACCAGGGTGTTCATGTCACCTTGGGGTGTGGTTTTCAGCGGGACAAATATAGCAGGATTGTGTCGTAGCAGATCTTGTAACTCCATCACAGATAGTTGATCAAAAAGGAATCGATACAAAGACTTTATGTGAATCAAAGAGGTGCAGAATTTTGCGGGCTCGTCTTCTTTTTCCCTGGTGCACCAACCAATTAGTAGTTTTTGTACAGTATCGGTGTCAACAGAGCTACGAATCTTTAGGAAAGACAAGAATGAACTTTGCATCGACAGATTTACGTCTACATAAGGCACGGTGTATGACAACAAGGAGCGTATCCCGGGAACTGCTAAATACAAATCAGACGGCTTCGTCATGATCTTCGACTCCACAAGGTCAATGCGATCATTTTCTCTGACAACGGCTTTGGTCTCAACACCAGGTAACCATGGAGACAACTGAAGGAGGATACTGAATGATGAATCTGTCTGGAAGGAATTATTTCCATCTGAATCAGAAACAGTGATAGTTTGGAATCTAGAATAATAAGTGTCCCATTCTCTGTCAATCATCTCACACAATGTTCTCATTTGACTTGTGAAGCTGCCTTTGTTCGAATTTTCCACAACCAGCTTTCGGAATTCTTCACAAGAACAGTCATTAATGACATAGCCTCCTTGTAAATTGGGCCACACATCCTTCACTCCAGCCCAAGCACTGGTATCCTACAAAAAAAAGGAATTTATTATTTATCGGACTTGTGTCTAACATTCAAGAGAGCTCTTGGGTCAATCTGGTTCTCGAAAATATAGGGCTACCCAAAAAATTATACACCCATATCAATGTATATTAATTCATTATTATTTCGATCAGTGTTTTATGTCCTACTCAAGGTTATTTCACTTATAGGGAAACTGCACTGTTCGCAAATCGCAATTGCTGGACAACATAGAGGAAACCTCCTGAAATCCTCAAGATTCCTACATTATCCCGAGAAAAACATTAGTTTTTTAATTTAAGTCAAAATGTTCAAAATTAGATCCGCAGTCCAATGGGCACATGACTGAACTACACGGTGATCTCAAAGTCACAAGAACCTTCTGCCAACCACCTGCATAATTTTCTTTTTACCCATAAACCATTTTTTTTAACACAACCAATGACCATACAGTTTAGTTCAGCTTTGGGGCCATATCATGTGACAGTTTTTTTTCCTGTTTGTTCGATTGGTACTTAACAAAAACTGAAGGGTGTTTCACTTATATGACGAACGATTGTCAATTTATCACTGTACTTTGCCTAAAAAGGTTTGAAAACCACAAAATTGATTGATAATTATAAGCTACGGTGTGGCAGAAATCCTTGAGGAAAGTGTTTAAAAACCAACCATATGATTTACAACTTTAAAAATTACTTCAAAATCTCTAAAACAAAATTCTTGCACTCACAAGATCTGCTCTGCTCAGATGCAGTGTCTTTGGCCTGACAGACAGCTGGTCAATGACGCCGAGCCGAGAGAAGAAGTTCCTCCACTGATTGATGTCTGACGGCTGCGTACATCCAACCAAATAAACTTTGTCCAATAAACTCCAACTGTAACCTGTAAAAGATTTCATGCCATTGATTGGTTGATTTTTTAATGAATTAATTGGTTGGTTGGTTGGTGTTTATGCCGAGCTGAAGGGTATTTCACTTATATGATGGCGGTGTATTCCAACAATAATTGACACTAGCACAACCAAGACGTAAACTGTTTTGATAATGTTGGAAAGTTAATCTTCCTCCAGTGCTAAGTAAAGACAGCAATTGTTACTCTCTAAACAAACTGTCCTTAGCCAGAGGGACTTAACTGTACAAATAAGGTTAATAATACCAGTAGGAGCCACTTTCAAAATAATTTGTAAGATTGAATTATGTCATGTTTTATTATAAACTACAGTGTTATATTTTTTGTTGTACACTATTTTGTGAGGTTGTTAATAACAGAACCAGCACTTTACCCACGTTTATACCCATGCTATGGGTAGGACAGTCTACAGATCCAGCACTTAAAGGGAAAGACAACTGTTTTTCGACCTAAACTTATTATTTTTATTGTATATTTTCAAAGCCAACCATCTGTA
>JAVFBX010228540.1:0-10955 GCA_034783855.1 Mopalia kennerleyi | reverse complement strand
CAGGATGGTAGCATTTACGTCAGAAGTTAACACAAATCCTAAAGTCATTCTAGTTGATTCTGGTTGCTTCCCGAAGAGTCATGTCCCGGACATTCCTATTGATTCAAAGTTGCTTAACGGAGGTTCAATTTCTTGACAGAAATACGTCAGTGGTTGTTAAATGGTATTTACAATTTATGTTGTGTCGTTGCCATCCGATGACACATCAGTATCTTTTTATTGGGTACTGTGAGCCAGCCAATGCTTTTAGGTAAACGACAGCTCCACCAAGTTTGTAAAAAAAATAATCATATTGAAAAGAAAGAAAAAACGGACGATTATGACTGCAAATTACTCACAACAGATAAAATAGATATTCGGAAAACACAACGTTTCGTTAAAGACACTGGGTAAGTTTCATTCGTCACCATAAACCGAAGGTATACGTGAGTTTTTAAAATCCCTCATAGATTGGCTGATGCGACAGCCACGAGGAAGTTAATGTGATATTTAAATGCAGAGGAATTTTATATCCTTCCTATATTCTTATCCAGGCGTGGTAAAATAGTCACACTATGAACGTATAACTCTTCCAGGTTCGCCCTAGTCAAGTACATATTGTGAGACAATTATGCGACTACTATGTGCTAATTTTATTTTAATATCCGTCTAGGTCATGCAGGATGGATTTCGTAATAGATAGACAGCTCAATAATATAATAAACATGTAAAAGCCACTCGTTACTTTAAAACCATTGATTTGATATGTGATATATATAGCCATAGTTTTGTGATTGCTGCGTTTGGGACAAGAGTACTGTTGTATTTAAACATGTGGGGTTCTAGAATCAGTTGCTGGCTTATCTGAATGTAAATCTTAGGATTTAATTAGTTAACCTCACAGCTGATGCATTGCCATATGCTTTTTTTCTCTCGCTTGGACCACCGGTTATCAGCACTTTTGACCTACTCAGGATGTAATCCTATATTGTTCAGCTATGGATAGAGCGGTTCCTTTTTATAGGCGCTATTGATATTCATGAAGACGAGTTCGAAATCCTTTTTCCTGTTTTATTAAGTGAAACCTATGTCTAGTTCTAGTAAACCTTCCCCTTTATCAAATCAGCAGCTAGGAGACTAGGAGAATATTCTAGGTAAGATATGATTGATTGATGTGCGTTTAACGCCGTGCTTTAAGGATATTTCGTTTATATGACGGCAGTGTATTCCAACAATAATTGACACTAGCACAACCAAGATGTGAATCGTTTCCATAATGTTGGAAAGGTAGTTTATCTCCAGTGCTAAGTACAGACAGTATTGTTAAACAAACAGCCCTTAGCTAGAGGGCCGTAAGATATGATAATTGACAAACTCAACATTTTGCATGTACTTTTGTAAACATTTTTGTATTGACAAAAAAGTAAGTTTCTTTCATATTGATGAATCATTTTTTTTTTTAGCCCTTTTTGACTTTCAAAGCTAATGCAGAAAAAGTTTGAAAATTGATTAATTAACTGATCGATTGATTGCTTAATTGATTTATTCGTTCATTGATTTATTGGCTGATTGACTGCTATCGATTGATTGATTAGTTCATTAACGCTTAAACACGGTGGAAAACCGGGCGGAAAACTGATAAAAACCACCTTCGCGATTGCCGGAGCCACATCGCGTTACTCACTCATATAACAGATGTTTGAAAGGCGAATTATGATTAGTAGACCGACACGCTAACCGCTAAGCCACGGATGCAGGCTCCTCGTAAATAAAGTTAGTCTCATTAGGCCGCTGCTATAAACCACACTATGTTAATTTACCTTTTAGGGGTTGGTGTTACCCACAATGCAATCAATAATGTAAGCAAGATGCAGTTTTTAGTCAGGAATACATGAAATTTCCAAACCTTTTTTTTAAAGATAAATTAACCTTTCTGTGCTCTTATTCTCAAAATAAAAATCTTGTAAAAGAAAAAAAAAGAAGCAAAAACAAAAAACTAAACCGTGAATTTAAAACAATGATTTGGTTTGTTTCTTTGTTTGATTGGGGTTTAACGTCGTACTCAAGGGTATTTCACTTATATGACGACGCATTGTCCACTTCACACTGTTCTTTGCCCTAGTATGGTGGAAAACCGAGAGGAAACCTCATAAAAACAACCCCCGCGATTGCCGGAGCCACATCTTGTGACTCACTCATATACATGTACCTGAGGGTTGACAGACGGACTCGATTCTGTGAACGGTAAATCAAAGTAGGCGTTAGACAGCGCGCTCACTAACCACTACGCCACGGGCCTGGTTTATTAAGAAACTTGTCTCTGAGTTATCTAGAACATAACATGATTAATCGATTTTAATTGATCTATATCCCTGTGCCAGTGTGATTGCTTTTAGAAATATACAAGTATCCATGAGGGGCCTTACAATATGGTTTGGGAAAAAACATAAATGCATCCATAAATATAGCTTTTTAAAATTTTTATACATTATTAATTAAAATATAAATATATCTTTTGATAATAATGATGATACCATTTGATAAGGAGTTTCTTTTCATTTAAAGACCAAAAGATGGCTGTGGGCTGATAAATACCTGTATGTAGCAAAGATATTCAGCTCATGATTTAGCAATTCCGTCCATCAAATTGCTTTCTCTATTTCATAATGGTCCATAAGTTAATTGAGATAATGGCAAGATAAATGCATTCATAGATTTCTTGATGATATGGTTGTTTTTACTTCTTGAATGATGGCTGTTATGAAGTCGTCATGGAAACGACAAAATAATGGAATTGAGCTAAGGATTTGATAGAGCACAAATGTGAAAGACTGTGCATATTCTATGAAGGTTTTTAAACAATTGACAATTGTATGTAGCGACCAAACACACAGCCTGGCTTAACGGCAAACTTTAACAGAAATCTGTCGGTATAAACTGAATGATGGATTGGTGTTTTAAGCCTTTCCGAATTATATTTCTCTTATATGATGGAGGTGTTTCCAACTGCAATTCCCACATTAACACAACCATTATATGTGATTGATTGATTAATTAATTGGGGGAATAAAATTTGTGTTTTACGCAGTGCTCAATGGTGGTATTTCACTTATAATGTGATGGTGCTGTATTCCAACAATAATCGACAACAGCCCATCAGGGGTTTTTATAGCCAAAAATTTTCCATAAACTCAATTTGATATTGCCTAAAACTCAATATTTTTAGCGTGCCTTCAGTGTCCAAAATGCACTAATACTCACTTTTACTGACTTTTCATCGTTAATCCACTGTTAATTCTGTATTTTATAGCTTGCAAGTGGCCAAAATAAGCCAAAACTCAATTTCTCAAACAAAACTGAATATCAATTTTAAGAAAAACTCAATTTGTCGTTATTTTTCATCGGGGTATTCCAGATGAAAAAGTGTCTATAAAAACCCCTGACTTATATAATGACCATTTCTCCATGTTTCATTCTGCTTGAGTCTAATATGGTAGAAAACCAAGAGGAAACCTCATTAAAACCACCCCTGTGATTGATGGCGCCACATTGTGTAACTCTCTCATATATCAGAGGTCCGCAGAGAGACCAGTCCTCGCACATTTGGAAAATGATTTTTGAAATATATGTGGGTGAGAGGACAGTGTTGAAATGTACAGAGAACACTGAATCCTCCGTACTAACTCGGCAGTGAGCAACAATAGAATTAGGTGATGTAATTTCTAAGATAACGTTTTCAGTTAATTGTGCAATAGATGGAGTACACTGGTGTCATTAAAGTGACATACTCATGAGTATTCCATTCAATTCCAATTCAATACAAATAGATCTATATTCAGAATAAAAGACATTTGCACGCTTCCGGTGTAAAACCTCAAAAGGCCTGTTTTTTTTAGTCCTTTATGTCTTCCATAAAAAGATAAAGATACCATTATAAGAACAACATATAAAATATATTTAAAAAATAATAAAATCAGAACAGAGAGATATAAACAAAAACTGAATCAACACATTATAAAATATCAATCTGTGGTAAATGAATCCACCGGTCGGTTAAGGTGAAACGTGGCACACTGTCTCACCTCTACAGACTGACCCCTAGAAGAGATCATGCTGGATTGACAGCCCTTAAGCACGGAGTTAACACCCTAAGCAGGTTGATCTCTACCCTATTCTTATCCACAGTTCAGAAAGGACATCAAAATACACGTACTGAAGAGTGAAGACACAGAAAATACCAAGTACCATGGATCTTGATTGATTGGTGTTTTACGCCGTGCTTAAGGGTATTTCATTTATATAATGGCAGTGTATTCCAACAATAATGGACACTAGCACAACCAAGATGCCAATCATTTAGATAATGTTGGAAAGTTCATTTTCCTCCAGTTCTAAGTAAAAAGAGCAAATTGCTATTCTCCAAACAAATTGCCCTTAGCTGATCGATTGATTGGGGTTTTAGGCAGTGCTTAAGGGTATTTCATTCATATGGCAGCAGTGTATTCAAACAATAATGGACACTAGCATAACCAAGATGTGAAGAGTTTCCGTAATGTTGGACAGTTAATTTTCCTCCAGTACTAACTAAAAGCAGCATTGCTACTCGCCAAACAAACTGCACTTAGCCAGAGGGCATCATGGATGTTTGTTTGATTACGTCGTACTCAAGGTTATTTCACTTATATGAGGACAGCTGAGTGCCAAGATTTCTTTTTTTTCCTTGGCTTTGGGTTTGACACCTGACATGTACTAGACGTGGCTACTGACCCCCATTTGGCTATTCCATTTAGTATTGAAAAATTAATAGCAATAGATCAAACCACAATTGCGATACTATTAGAATGGTGAAGACTATTGCAACAGTATTGTGAATCAGGTAACACGACACTGCCGACCAACCCTCCACGTCACCAAGGCAACAAAAAGCTTCATCCCAACCGCCCTCTTGATTACAAGAAAACAAGGTTATAACATCAGACAGACAATATGTCAATATAAACTACAGCGACATGGATACCTGATCAACATTCACTTCAAAAGACAGCACAAAAAAATTGGTGTGAAAGAAATTTGGCTGTTGGCAGGCTTTCTACTCTTGACAGTTCCTGAACTTTTTTACCGGCTTACATGTAGCCTGCCTCAGCAATAAAGTCCTGGCAAAGTTTCAAATCACCAATGATAAATGCGGAAGTTTAAGTTTCTTTGTTCATAACTTCCGTTGAAAAAAAACCCCAAAACAGAATCATACAAAATGTCTGTAAGTCATCTAGTGCACAGCTGCCTATATTACAGGCTAATCTTATAATCTGCTTTCCTTTATGACACTATGGAAGAAACTCTTTTTGTACCCGATCCTGTCCTTTCAAATGAATTTACAAACCCTTGATAATTTTGTAGGGTTGTGGTAAGATTTGAGTCTTCAGATTGGAGTCTTCAGATTTTTGTCCTTTTTAGCTTGGTTTTTACACGCTTATACATAGTTTCTGAAGTTTTGGGGTTATCTTTTGTTTCCGGAGCTTGATCCCATAACAATGTTGATTGATTAGTGTTGAACGCCATGGTTTAGGAAAATTCTGCAAAACTGGCTTCCTGTTGCCCCTTGCATGTAGCTCCAAGAGCAACAGGAAAGCCCCAAGAGCAACAGGAAAGCTCCAAGAGCAACAGGAAGCACGCAACCAACGGGCAGTACTACAACCGGGTGAGGGGTAGATCGAAGACAGATCAGCTTTAATGTGCTCAAATAATGTTTTTCCCAGTTTGATTCTTAACTACATGTATAATCAAAGACTGTCCTGAACTAGTATTAAGTGATACAGCAAACCCTAAACAAAATTTGGGGTTTTTTTTTTTTGGTCTCTTATTTTATTTATATCGACAGACTGATTTAGCGTTTAAAGCAATGGTTGTATTTTACTTAGATGAAAGCAGTGTCTTACATAAAGCTAGGATTATAAATCTGCCTGTCCGAATTCCTTTACTGAGAAATTTTGCCTGTCCAAATGTTCAATTTTCCTTTTTTTCTCATGTTAAAATTCCGAGTTCTTCCCCTGTCATTTCAACCATTTTTAGAAATCTGCCCATCACAAACGATGTGTGGACGTGTCTCTAGCTACATGTACAAAGATGTATGAAGGCAGTGTACATAATGATGTACTCAAACATTAAGGAGGCACCTTTACTCTATTATAAAAGATAATTTTCACCAAATGCTACAGAAAAAAAGCTTGAAATAACAACCAGCGGTCCCTAAGTTTATTTGAGATTATTTCTGCAGGAAGGCGTGACACATAACAAGATTTATTGCAATAAATAAAAGGGTAGATTAGGGATTTAAGAATTTGGGCTGAAAATACTCAGGATTAAAGACAAAGACAAACGGCAGTTTAAGAGTATGTGTGTGCTTTCACTTGAATAGTTCAGACACAAGTCTTTGCGGAAAATCGGGTTGATTTCTCACCTAAATACACAGATCCCTTTCCTTAAAATAGTATTAATTCTTGAGACACCCAAGTGGATTAAGTGCTTTATCCGGGGTGTTTTTTCCGGGCTAGTCTGGGATTACTGACGCCTTGGACACAATGTCCAGAAAGGTAGAGTGAGAAACTTAAAACAAACGACAGCCATGTCTGGTCAGTCAGAGACAGAGGGTAAATATCCTAAAGGGACTTCTCAAATCTTACAAATTAAACCCTGCTAAATTACGCTTCTTTTAATAACCTAATAAACAGAAAATTTTAAAATACTGAGGTCTACAATGGTATTCTTCAAAAGGGTTAAAAACGTATTCACCTAAATAAGGCTAGATTATTTGTTTGTTTGTCTGTTTGATTGGGGTATAATGTCGTACTTAAAGGTATTTCACTTATATGATGACAGATTGTGCACTTCACACTGCACCTAGCCGTAGTAAGTTAGTACAGGGAAAAACTGAGAGTCAACCTCGTAAAAACCACCCCCGCGCTTGCCGATGTCACAATGCTTGACTCGCTCATGCACTCGATGGTAGATTATTATAAGCGAAATAAAACTTAACAATCCCCACAGCCAGGGTCAATAGACCAGCGTGAATTGCCATCCTTCCTTGATAAGTACGATAAGCTTAAGCTACTTGTTGACCATGGTATTAAATACCTCTTTCATAACATATTACTTAAACTAGTCAAGGTTTGATCCATAATTTATATATTTATATCATTCAGCATGAGTGTTGTGGGAATGGTTATAAGAAACCATCCTCTGGCAACTCCCTGTCATCTAACAGAACTACTCGAACAATGCACCTTTGCCAGCCCCCTCATAAAATAAAGTTTGTGTGCAACTCCCTATGTACTAAAAAAGCACAAATACAAAAAAAAGATCCGTGTTTTCTGATAGTAATAGCCACTACTACAACCACAAATGCCAAGTTAATCTTTTTCAGGAGGAAGTAAATCAATGTCTGGCTTCAAACAAACTTCCCGTAGCCAGAAGGCCAGCTTTTTGGATAATTTACTGTATCACCAAAGTCTAGAATAAACTCAACGCCTTGACAAATATTTTTAGAAATAAAATTCAGTTATTTCTTCCCCAATAAGTCAACATTTACTGGCGGTAATGTGATGTTTGGTGATAAAGTCATATAATTCTGGGAAGTCAATAAATTTCCTGAGTCAACGTCCGGTGTGAACTGACCTCAACAGCCACATACAATATAAAGGTGGGTCGGGTGAGCTCTATTAAACAATAAGGAAACTCAGACCAAACATATTGCCATAATATGCTCCAGAGATCTCAATGAAGAAAATATAGCAAGTGATCCACCACTATTCTTCATTAAGATTTATGCGAGCTGTGGAGGGTTTTTAATGTTAACCTTGTTAAAATTGCCAATGAAAATAAATCGTACGGGTGAGTAAGCAGTCACTGTCTTTATTTTCAACTTGGGTGGTGAGGACAAGGCGAATGCCGTCATTAAGAGGCCTGAGCCATATTAAGAAAACATGAACAGATCCTCTCCGTGTCATCCAAGGGCTTAAACCTTTAGGCAGAGGGGTGTCCACCTGTCCTTGGTATACCTTGAATTGAATATTGGCCTCATTTGAACACCCTGTTTTAACAAACTTTAACATGCAAGAGATCGGGAAACTTCAATAATTGAACACCTAGTGACCTAAAAAGTGATGCATAATGGCCATTTTGGACACTCTTCTTCTGATTTCTGGTTACGCCCCTTGTGTCATCCCTTATCTATGAAAGTACATGCACCAGGGCAACAGGAAGCCTCTTCCCACCTCCAATGACATTAAGTTTTATTAAGAAATAAGAAAAGGCAGAAAAGACGTTTTAAAATTTGACATCTCGAGGTTTAGTTTTGGACAAGGGACAATTGCCTCATTTGGACACCCTGTTTAAAGAAACTTTAACATGCAGGGGATAGGACAACTGTCAAATTGGACACCCTCTCATTTGAAAAGTGAAGCAAAATTACAATTTTGGACACCCTACTTTTGATTTCTGGCCAAGCCCCTGGGTCCAGGTTATGATCTTTTCAGCACCATTGGTCAAAAAAAAAATCTGGACGAGCCAATGAAACAAGTATTTCGCTCTGATTTCGCGCTACTGCTGTATAGACCAATGGACTCCATGACTTCATATAGTTTAGATTGAATGATCGGTATTTTACGCTGTGCTTAAGGGTATTTCACTTACATGACAGTGATGTATTTCAACAATAAACTGACACTAGCACAACCAAGATGTGAATGGTGTCCATAATGTTGGAAAGGTAACTTTCCTCCAATGCTAAGTAAAGACGGTATTGATACTCTTCAAACAAATTGCCCTTTAAAAGCCAGAGAGTAATAAAGTTTTGACAAAAAAAAAGAAATGTGAATTGGCTGTCCTATATAGTTTCCAAGTCATAATTGATATCTAAATATCTTTCTTGCTCTAATGTTTTCAAATATAAATGATGTCATTGTTAAATATGATTGATTTCCAAATTACATAAAAATCTGTAATTCATAAATGTACAAACTATTGAAAAAACACAAATAGAGCCCTTGTTATCCGACTATTCTGTCACGGACACATGGCATTAAAAAAAAGGCTTATATTTTTCCGGGTTACCCTTTAATTACTGGAAAATATGCCCATTGACCAGTCTTACTTTTTCTTGGACTTGCAAAAATTTTCAACAATGTTTGGTCATTTTCCAGGAAATGAGATTCCCATGTTCCCTACATTTTGTTGCCACGCTTATGTTAGACAAGCAAGCTGCAAGTTGACAGATTTCTCTACAGCCTTTTGCCCATTGAGCAACGAGCATCAAATAGCCATAACCTACTTCAGTATGTAGCTAAGCTAGGCAGTAAGTAGGAAGTTAACAGTATGTAGGCAAATAGTGTGATGTTCATGCAAATGGTCATGTTTGCACAAAACCCACCACGTGAACGATGGGTCCCACAACAGAATGATTGGAGGAAACCTTGTAAAAAGCACAGCACTGATTGCCGGAGTCACATTGTGTGATGGAATAAATTTCACTCAAACCCTTGAAAGGTACATCAAAGTACGATTGGTAGGCTGACACATAAATCCCAGCCATGTAACTTGTAAACAAGCACAAGCCACCTTGTAATCTGTAAGTGGTACATTGAAGGGATTTAGCATGTCAATGCACAACTACATGTACCTGAGCTAAAAGAATAGTGAGACACACAATTTGTGTTCAAGTTCTGGACAAAAAAATTGTTCATAGCCAGAGAAAAGTTTCAAAATTTAGAGAAAAATTGCATTATTACATCTAATATAAAAAATAAAAAGTAAAGCTATTTCTATTTAAAAGGATAGTATTCATAATCCACATAAAAGACACTCTTAATTTGCATAATTCATGAGAAACCTGCAGACGTGAACGCAGTATGGTTTAAGATCCACATACATCTATACAGTACAAGTATGTGATTCACATTGTGTGCTAGTTTTAAACAAGACAGTATGTTCATCTATATTAAGCCAGACATGTTGAGGGTTAATAGATTTCCACCTGCACACCTGGATAAGTGTACCTGAAAATACATCCACAGTAATTATAATGTTGAATATGAAGCTGGGATATTATGGCCTTTCAAAAAAATCTCTAACGTACATGATGACAGCCATAGTCAACAGGCTTAAGAAGACTAGGATTTTTTCTGGTTTTCTGATTTTTGTTTTGTTTTTTCACAACTGTCGTTATCTAGAGGGCTACATGTACCACAATGAAAAAGCATTGACTGAATGATTAATTGGTGTGTAAGATGGGCGTGAGAGTATAATGGCGGTGTATTCCACAATAATGGACACTAGCCCCACCATAAAATGTTAAGTGTTTTGATAATGAAAGTTAATCTTCTTCCAGTAAAGACAGAATTCCTACATTTTCTCTCCAAACAAACTGCCCATAGCCTAAGGGCCAATGACACATGTATGGAACAAATATAATCTATTAACCTATTAAAAGTCTATTGTAACATTTTCATTGAAGAAAGAAATTACCGGTTATTGATAGTTTAGCCAGTAATTAGTGTAACAGAAGAAAAAAATCAACAACAAGTAGCATGTACATGTATGTAGAATGAAATAAGCTGAACCCATTGCTGTCCTGTTGAATGCACTGGCTTCTGAGGGCTGAAGGCTCTAGCTACATGTAGAAAATATAGATTGGTAAATTCATGTCATTTCCTGGAAGGCAGATTACTGAATGACCCTATTAAAAGCATGCATGACTACTGTCATGAGTCACACGGCTAAAGTATCAAATGGCTGTTGAAGTGCATGTGGAATTCATGTACATAGGGTAAATAGTCCATTAATTCAATAACTATAATCACTCGTGAGCATAAAGCTGTTTGGGATTATATAAATTAGCATGGATAATATTAAGTTTGTTTGTTTGTTTGTTTGATTGGTGTTTAACGTCGTACTCAAGGGTATTTCACTTATATGACGACGGA
>JAVFBX010228529.1:0-10955 GCA_034783855.1 Mopalia kennerleyi | reverse complement strand
ATTTTTGTATTGCATTTAACAGAAAACGTTTTATTTATGTAGAAAAGACGGTTTTTGGGTGGTCTTGCCCTTTAATGTTGGGTCACTCGTAGAACAGCACTGGAAATAAACTAGGAAGAAGCCTACATATGGTGCCGAAACAAGAAAAAAGAACTAATGTACACCAGAAAACTATACAACAATTCTGTTTCATGTTTGCATGTCGCTTAAAGAGCAAGTGAAACGCGTAACAACCACCCTTTCGACGATAACGATATTGTTAGACATTATAGACGACATCAAATGCAAATAATATATTTGTGGATTGGCTTTGTAATCTCCAAATCATTTATGCGTTATTATGTTAATTAAGTCCACTATACTGTTTACAATTTTTCATTTTCATAGGTGAATAGATAACAGATGCTGACTATACATGTCTATTTTTAGGTTTTGAGATATCCCCGATGAGGCACTAAACTGTTCTTCGAACACAATTTTGTTCTTGACAGTATTTTGGGCATCTACTTTTTATAACTTAATCCTGGCAGTCTAAATTATATTGTTGATTTTCCCAAATTATGTAGTTCTATGTTTAGTTATGATGTAGGACATTCGAAATAACCGGTGATCAATGCCCGGATTTACGTTCAAACAAATCTATACAAAACAAAAATGGCTACGTACTTACAAACTTTTATTTCATATTCACAGATCCTTGTCCGGGAAATCGATGCGCCAACGATGGCATACTGAATGTGGACACTTGCACTTGCAGCTGTCCTTACCCATATACCGGAGATCTCTGTGACATATGTATTCATATCTTAATAGTTCTTTGTCTTTTCTTTACAAACGGATGTATAAATGTGTATGTGCGCATGCGCACATTTATATGTTTACTGATCAAATTGGTTAGTATTAAATACAGGCGGCTTTAGCCATATTTCATGTTTCTAGAATATGACTGTTTCGTTCCAAGAGATATCTTATAAAGACATTTATATTTGTTGTTTAATTGAAACTTGAGAATGTATTATGATCGGCTTTTTTTACTTGACACAAATTTATTTCCCATTTGTCTTCTTTTTTAAGCAGGTTGACAATAATTTTGGGCGGTTTTCCTTTCTTGGCATAAGTGTTCGCTTGTGAGGTACTACTCATTAGACATATGCCCTAATAAAATCTCATTAACTAGAAGTGCAACACTCACAAATCCTGTCATCTTCCTAGTGCAAGGTCTGATATCTCCACTAGTCCTGTATCATACCTTATGCCAATTGAAAAAACACAAATTCTTTCCTCTGAAGAAAACCCCCAACGACATTGCTTACAAAGAGAGATTTGTCGCTTCAAACTTCAAACGTTGTTTCCACTGGGTGTCTATTGGGAACCAGGTAAACGGTCCAAAAAAGAATTCATTCCATTTGTATTCCACTATGACCAACCAAGCATCCGGGTTACTAGACTCCTTTTACAGGCATATCGGAAGTTTGTGCTTAAATGTCTACTTGTCTCTCACAAAGAGACCCATTACAGCGTAGGCCTACAAGAGAAACAAAAATCTACTGGTTACGGCGAAACTTTCCTCTATACCCCTCTGGATATATTTATTGGCCAATCTATATATCTCTGAAATACCAGTTTCTAGGCCGATTTATTCCTACTCCTTGTCAAATATATTTTGGCTACATATTTGACAATACTTTATGCACCATGTTATTGGTCATTACCTTCTCTAGAGATGTCTGTGAGTTGTCCATAACACAACTAGAGATAAAGGGCTATTAGAAAGTTATCTCTGGGATCATTAAGGCGACTCATAGGGGACATGAATTTATTTTTTTCTACCCGCCCCGAAATTGTTTTCCACCTGCCCCGAAATTAGTTTTTGCCCGCCCCGAAATTATTTTATACACTGCCAAAAAAGTCTTTCTACCTGCCCCCAAATTGATTTCCACAGCCCCAAAATTCATTTCATTGCAATTAATTTCAGGCCGGGTACAAATTAGTTTCGAGGTGGGTAGAAATTCATTCCGGGTCGGGTGGAAATCAATTTCGGGACGGGTGGAAATTAATTTTGGGGCGGGTAGAAATTTAAAAATACATATACAAAATTAAAAAAAAATGTATGTCCCCTATGATCCTCCGTAGGCCATCTATAGATGTGAATAAATCTGCCGTCTTGTGACAGTTTGATTGCTTTTAAGAAATATATATTGTTTTGCTTTCAGTGAGTTGTGACTTTAGACCGGACGGTGAAGCCTGTGAGACGCTCTCCACAGATTACTGTGTGTTCAAATCTATCCGGAAAGCCTGTCCAATGTTATGTGACATCTGCCCAGGTATGTTTTAAATACATGGCTTTACAGTCCTGAGAATAAGCCACGCCTACTGCCGTTTGGAAGGCAAACACAATATCATAAACTGTTTACCATATATGGTCAACTGGGTAATTTCAAAGCGAGGTAGCTTCTATTTGGAACTCAAAAAACACCATATATGGCAAACTATATTTCCGAGTATCAACCTTCGTGATTGCCTTAGGTTGGAAGGGGATGGGCGTTATGAATCATTCGCCTGTGGCATGGAACCATTTTTGCTGTCGTTGTGGTTTACCCGAAAAAGTGGACCGGGAAGAGAATCGCCACACAATTTGCGTTAAATTATTACAGAAGTAACAGCACAACAACAGCATAAAAAATGACACTTTATCTTACCGTATCACTCAGTCAATTCAAAGTTTTTTTTCCTTCAGTAACAAAAAGAAGTCTGTTGACAATGACGTCAATTGTATCACTACACCAAGCATTGATCTTAACATTAAATGCCCTCCAATACCGAGGAGTCAAAGTCTCACGATTGAGAGAATGATTCGATATACGAATGATTTGTTTGTAAACCATCAATGTGATGTCTTCATAGACGTTACTTGAATCGAAATAATATATCCATCCCCATCTCAGTATCCTGGCCATATTCTGATCGAATAGAATTATATTTGCATTGAATTGCATTGATTTGTCTTGTAATTTAACAAAATCACCATTGTAAACTCGGGCCTCGTAACAGTCGATTGAGCTTGTCTGTCATCGACCGGAAGTTCAGAAGGGCCGAGAAAAGGTCCCGTTGTTATTTGTTGTACGTTTCTGCCCTTGTTATGACACTGCTTCCTTTTACGAAATCGGCCTATAAACCAGTTATCTCAATTTAGCTGACAACCAATTTCAGATTAAATTGAATTCTAACATGCCGTTTTATTGGACGAAGAGACAGGCGTACTGTCGAAATTAAAACACATGTGGTGTACTGGAGAACTGCACACAGCGTTAGGTTTTGTTAAATAAACCACAAGATGGTCCCTTTATACACTTAACTCTACAAGGTTTTCACAAACGTACATTCGTAGAAAAAATACGGCTCCAATGGAAGCCTTAATGCTTCTTTAGGCATGGCTCCGGTGGAACCCTTTGTGGTTCTTTAGTCATGGCTCCGGTGGAACCCTTTGTGCTTCTTTAGGCATGGCTCCGGTGGAACCCTTTGTGGTTCTTTAGTCATGGCTCCGGTGGGACCCTTTGTGGTTCTGTATGAAACCCTTACAGCAACTGTTCCTAGTATTTCTCCGTTTCCTCTTATATCAAAGAACCGTTTTTATCGTAATGGTATCATATAGAACCATCGTGAACCCTCAAAGAAACGTTTATTCTAAGAGTGTAAAATAATAAGAATCTCCTGGAATTTAGAGTTGTGACCAGTGTGACTAATTTTGAGCGAAAAATATTATTATAGTCATTGGCATTGCTCTTCGTTTTGAAAGTTACATTGGTTTTAAGACGTTTCATGAAAGAGTTGTCATTATAGAGACTGCTGCTGATTTAGAACAATTTGCTGTACTCACAAGCAATATAGTGTTGCATTTTGCCTTAGAATAATCTATATAACATATTGAATTGATGTTTTGTGTTGTAGATTTTTGCCCGGGACTTCGTTGCGAAAATGGAAAGAAGAATATCTCCAATTGCCAGTGCACATGTAGGTAGAAATATAGATAGATTTGCACAACATTTTTGACGTAGGCCAGGATATGGCGGATACGTCCTGTATACGCAGGCCATAAGTTGTAGGCTAGTTATGTGATCGCTGACGCACGTTCATACACATAATTTGTAAGATATACATAACACACTTTGTTTGAATATTTGCACAGATCCATGTGGAAACCGAACCTGCCAGAACCGAGGAAAACTGGACGTTGAGTCCTGTAACTGCACATGCAAGTATCCGTACGCAGGCGCAGATTGTGAAATCAGTAAGTATTTGTAAACTTGTTTACAACCTTTTCGTGTGTTGGGTTGTTCATTTGCTTCGTTCAGACTCATTGACCCCGTGAGATTTTTGCTGCAAACTTTTGAGGATACTAGTATCCATTATTTGCGGCGTTTTGATTGGTGGTCAAGATATAACTACATCGAAAATCTCAACCAATCAGAATGCGTTAAATCGTAGAAATCTCCGAACACCTCCACTACAGATTTAGCCATGATAATGAGCTATAGCATTTCAACCAGTAGATGGCGCTGCATGGTGAAATCCACAACAAAACTCCTATTAATTTATAAATCTTGGGAAAAAATGCCGCTTAGACGAATTGCTATGAACTCCTTATCCAAACTGACTTACACATCGCCTCCTTAGGATCAAATTAATCTATCAGAGCCACGGAATTGTTGTGGATCTGTTATCCATCATTTTATCCAAATATCTATTAATATGAAGCCGTTGATCTCAGCAAATCGTTGCGAATTTATTGTTTGCTGGGCATTTTACCACGAATATCCATCCCAAAAAATCCTTCAGCACGAGACTTTTAAGCTAAATTCTAGGTTAATCTGTTTATTCCAATTATCTATAGAGGCGAGTCCGTGTAGGTTACTGGGCTGAGACAGTTTACCGATGCACTAACTGGCAAATTTGCTGATTGGCGACGAAATTCCATGGCAGATAACTGGTATAACTCAGGTGTTTTGGTTTGTTTGATTTGGGTTTAACGCCGTACGTATTACACTCGTATGGGCCCAATGGGTGAAGGCAACCACACCCGACACCACTGGTAACAGACAAAAACATCACGGGACAAATACACACAGAACAATACACATTCTTAACAAACATATCGCCTTCTTGTTCGTCTTTATCTCTGAAAGCACCAGAGCAACAGGAAGATCCCTCCGATCACCCGGCTAATGCGTTGGTATCTGATTGTCGGTCTGCATCTTCAATTCATACAAGGGATCTTATTATTCTGTATGTATTGAACTTGATTGTTATGAAGAAACTGTCAGTGAACCCCAAATATCGAAGCACCCATTCATATTTATTCAAGATAAATCCGCATTAATACCATCAAACGTGCATTAGTTTGTCACCTTCCACACACCATAACTTGATGGAATTGTGTTACCCTGTTGTACTTTACAAGTTTCTCCTTGTTTTGTTTTTCAGAGGCCTGTAGTGGAAAAATGGATCCGGATTTTTGTCAAATTTACTGGCCAAAGTACCTCTGTACTTTCTCCCTGATTCTGAAGTACTGTCCAGTCATGTGTGACATATGTCCAGGTATACCTCGAGTACTAATGGTACCATAGCCGTATGTATACACTCTGAGCCAAATGTGGCCCTAATGAAACTCTTTAAGGTTTTTCAGCCGGGGCTCTGGTGGAAACATTTATGGTTCAGTATAGAATCCTTTGTCCTACTGTTCCACGTATCTCTCCCTTTTTTCCTATATCATGGAACTGTTTTTGTCGTATGGCTCCATACAAAACCATTCGCTTTTCTAAAGAACCCCTAAAAAAAATTTAATTAATATTTTTTTTTTTTTAATATTGATATTTATGTAAACCTTGTACATTCTGTATAACTCTGTTCAAAATCACATTACCATAAATTATGTTTGCATACCCTTACCGTGTTGTTGAAATTTTGCATAATTATGATTCCAAATTTCGTTTATCTATTTTTTATT
Source organism: Mopalia kennerleyi (assembly GCA_034783855.1). Lineage (NCBI taxonomy): Eukaryota > Metazoa > Mollusca > Polyplacophora > Chitonida > Mopaliidae > Mopalia > Mopalia kennerleyi. Next base: position 4,951 of record JAVFBX010228529.1, on the reverse strand, counting down.
ATGTATACTTTGTTTCTCCTTTGAAAGGTCCATGCCCGGACATAAACTGCCAAAACCACGGTTTGCTCACCAAAGAATGTGTGTGTCGATGCCACTATCCATTTACGGGTCTGGAGTGTGAAACCAGTAAGTGGTCTGTTCAATTTGTACTTTTGATTCAGTTGAATGCCTTATACCACTTGCAGCACATTTGGTATATTTTTGGCCAGAATCCAATTGCCTTTAAGTACCATATATTTCCTTTATACATTACAAGCAAGAGCTCAAGTGAGTCGCAATATACGCCCGAAGAAATCTTGCCACATGGAATATTAAAATAAAGTTTGAAAAGAATCCACCAGGTGACAGCATGTCTAGACAAGAATACACAAAATCCTGCACATGGAATATCTTAACTCTGGCTTGTCAAATGGATTACTCATACTAAGTTTGATTTGAATGCCAAAAGAAGGTTTCAAGTTAATGTCCGGAATCAAAATGTTGACAAGACATTTCCAGTTAACAAGTTAGATCAAACAAAATTCTACACGACATCTTGACACATGGAATATCCTAACTCTACCATTTCCAAAGAAACATTCATACGAACAAAGTTTAATTCAAATTCCACAAGAATTTTTCAAATTAACATACAGAAACGAAATGTAGAGTTTGCCACCAGGTGGCACCACCTCTAGTCCGACATACACCAGAACTATTTCCTGGCGACGTCTTATCACATGGAACAATCGTATAAAGTTTGATTCAAATTCCTCCAGAAGTTTATAGGTAAACACACAGAAACGAAATTAAAAGTTTGCCACCAGGTGGCGCCACTTCTAGTCCGGCATACACCAAATTTAAGCCAAAGCGACGTATTCTCAGGTGTCACATGACACAATCATATTAAGTTTGATTCGAATTCAAGTTTTAAACTTAACAAACTAAAACGAAATTTGGACCTGAAGTTCGACCCACACCAACATAAATCCCAAGTGACGTCTTGCTACATGGAACAATCATACTAATTTGATGCGAATTCCACAAAAAGTTTTCAAATTAGCATACAGAAACGAAAGTTATATCTTGCCACCAGGTGGCGCCACATTTTGTCCGACATAGGCCAATGTCAATCCCAAGCAACGTCTTGCCACATATGACAGACATACTAAATTTAATTTTAATTCAATAAGGGGGTTTCAAGTTGATGTCCGGAAACCAAAAAGTTGACGGACGGACTGATTTTGCCACCAGGTGGCGCCACATGACGTCTTGTCACATGGAAGACACATACAAGATTTGATTTGAATTAAATAAGGGGTTTTCAAGTTAACGTCTGTAAAACAAAAAGTGGACGGACGGACAACCCCATAACATAATACGTCCCGTCAAATGACGAACGTATGAAAAGTATCTCATGTTTGAAGATCTGAAGATCGTGAATTGTCATCGCAGTTTCAAAAGACCAAAACTCTTCACAATGCATGTGTTATAGTTTTCACTGTTTACGCTACATTTCCAAGGCATAAGTGAAATACCCTTAAAGGGAAAGACCAACGATTTTAGACGTAAACTTATTACTTTTAATAAATATTTTCAAAGTCAAACATTGACCATTTGGTTTTGCGAACGCGGATTTCACTTCCGTATTTTAAATTAAATAATTAACGGTTATGCTTAATCAATTGCAAGTGAGTTACAGTTGTTTGTCTTTGAAAATATTCATTAAACGTAATAAGTTTAGGTTTAAAATCGTTGGTCTTTCCCTTTAAGCAGGATGTTATATCACCAACCAAGTCCTTTTGTTTTTATCCGCTGACAAAGGGCGATGGTTTTCCGTGTGATAACCAGAATAGGGTAACTGCGAAGGAAATTACTGATAATTGAGGTGTAATAGACTGCCGTTGTTAATATGGTATTTATGGCCGAGGCCGTTTAACTGGCTGTCTAGCAAGCGACATTGACGGGAACCAATCAATGTGTTTATGAAGATTAAGACTAGAAACGGCCAGTAGTGGATTTTAGTTGGATGTTAAAAAGTAAAATGTGTTCTGGCAATCCCCGACAAACGTGCATTCTTTGATCAGAGGCTGCAAGGAATGTATTTGTATATAGCCGTATTTCTCTTTAGCTTTGTATTTCAATTCATTTGTTCGCCAGCCGACAATGGTTACTTTTTACTCTTTTAATTAATATCAGTCTTTCGCTAATATTCTGGAATTGTATTCTTATTAATTATTTGTGCTTTATATATTCAATATTAAACATCACAAGACCTTTGACAAAACGTTTGTAATTGTACGGAAGCGTGTGTAGTATCAACCATGAAAATTGTAGAAGAAAAGTGACGGATAAGGGTAGAAGGGTTTTTTCATTCGCCAACAGAATAATTAACCCACCATGCTTGTTTTTCAGAAAATTGCACGAAGAAAGTAGACCGAGCCGAATGTGGCATAGATTGGCCTCCGGGATTCTGTGAACGCTTCTCCAATGTTCGAATATACTGTCCGAATTTATGCGGAATTTGTCCAGGTAAGTGTTTCCTCTGAGTGGACGTTTATCCACTGTGAGATAATTTGGTTCAGGGCAGCTTACAGGAGCAGATAACTCTTTCAGATTAAAACCAGAATTTATTAGCTCCCATGTTTTATGTGGTCGCAGATGTCTATCTGACAAAATTGTATCCTATGTGGGGTCGATTGGTTGATTTTAAACAATGTATCTCAGAGCTTCCCCGGTATACTAAGTAATGAAATACCGATAATCTGCGCCGAGTGTATAATGAATCTTATATGTTTATTACACAATTAAAAATGATATCCTTTATAAACCCAACAATGGCCCATCGGCTATACAGAATAGTATCTTTGTAGACAATGTATGCCTAACATGAAGGATTCACAGAGATTCGCTCGTAGGTTTCAATAAACAAAATTTATTTTAAAAGATATTTTAAAGAAATTGAAATAAATCGCCGAGCCTCTCAGCTGAAATGCGGCAGTTAAATGCTGTATGGTTTGCAGAGAGGAGATTAGTCATATCCAGTAGGTTTTGTTTCTCTAACAGGCCTTTGTGTTTTTACTATTCCTTGTTACGTCGCATTATTAGTTGCACGACAACATTCCCACTCATATGTGTTGTTTTTATTCATCTATGCTTAATGACACATAGTTTCTTTTTTCATTTGTTTTGTCAAGTATTTTATCCGTTCTTAAACCGGGTCTCCTGATCAGTATGAATTTAAATGAGTCACATTTTAAATTTTAGATGGCGCGTTGAACGAATTTGCTATCTCGCCGCTTTGCATCAGAATATAATAGAACATAGGTTATGTAATAAAGCCGCCCGTAATAGTGGCATAGTGGTTATTGTGTGCATTTACTGATCCAGCCTACCGTTCACACCATCGAGTCCGTCTGTCGACCCAGTCGTATTTTGGCGAGAGTTTATGTAGTGAACAAGGCTAAAACAACTCTCATACGCTATTCCAGGCCATCGCACATTAATGTCCACCAATATTTGGGGCGACTTATGCCACGGACCAGCAAATAAAATAAGTGAAAACCAGGTTTCCGTCCTGTTTCCAACCGTAGTTAGGCAAGGGACAGCGTGAATTGGACAATCCGTCGTTATATAAATGGAATGCCATTGAGTACGATGGTGAATCCCAATCAAAGGTTAAAATTATATACTATTTACATATATATTATTGAATATTTCAGCGGTATGTGAGGGGAAGTTATGCATGAATCTTGGCAGCCTTAACGTGGACACGTGTGAGTGCGCATGTCACCAGAATTTCACCGGAGAATACTGCCAGACAGGTGAGCGAGTTCATCATGTTTATATAGGGCAGACAAGCGCATTTCTCTCCATGTTTGTGGATTCGTTTTCCTGCATAGTTAAACTATGAACTTCAGTGACAAGATTTAGGAGTCCCGTGTTTATGTTGATAATGGTTTCTATTTGAATATTCATTAACAAATCTTCTATAAGTTTTTTTAAGATATTTGTCCTTTATTAGTATTTTTAAACTTTCAAAACTTTAAAGTTATAACAAAATTATTGTTGACCGGTTTAAAATTCAAATATGAGCTATGAATATATTTGCGTAACCAATATTTTACTCGTGCAAAGGCTTTTCCATCTTTGATTACTGGTATAGCAATGAAACATATATATTGACAATGGAGACGGATCAAACGTTTATTACAACTGAACCGCATTTTTAATTAACATGGTGTCATTTGCAATTGTAGAAAAATGCACATTCGTTCAGTTGCCATCGCGTTTTGTTTTGCAACAAAACAACGACTAAGGATCTAGATAATGAATTGACTTTGACTAAAATTATCTGTTAATTGATTTGATCAAAATTAATTTGTCTTCTTACTTTGTAGTTGTTACTATATTTAACACTGTGTGAACCTCCTCAGTGGTAGTCATAAAAGCGTATTTCATCTAAATTTTTTATTTCCTTCATCATTTTCTTCGTTTCCATCCCTTTCAAAAAAAAAATACACTTAATTTCTGTCTGCGCTATTGGTTGTTTTTATGGTAAAGATATATACAGCTAATCAATATGGGGTTTCCCATACTACGCTTTTAAAAATAATGTTTTTTGATGGTTTTTTTGGATGGAACCATCTGTATGTAACTATAACAGCGAAGATGGAACCATCTATATGGAACCATATACGGTTCATAAATATAATTAGAAAGGTAGAAATACTTAACAGTTGCTATAAGGGTTCCACACAGAACCATAAAGGGTTCCATCCAAGCCATGTCGGAAAAACCTTAAGGTCTTGCTGGACCCCTTGGTCGATTTTCAGAACACCTGTTGAGTTTAGTCTATTATGCAGACGAATATAAGTCTGTAGCATATATATGTATATCAGGCCTTATTTTTTCACGCGAACGGTCGTTCAGGTTACGTGGAGGTTACGCAAACGAAAATTCACGCGAACGG
>JAVFBX010228518.1:0-10957 GCA_034783855.1 Mopalia kennerleyi | reverse complement strand
TTTACATTTCATATCATCGCAGTTTCATAATAAAGTATTACGCATCGTTTGGTGGTGCCACACTTCCATGTCATCTTCTGTTTATCGCGTGCTACGCATGGTTTAACGGTATTTTATTTCATAACCAACATCGTTTGGTTTTTTATTGTTCATACAACCGTGTATTCATGGCGTGTAGCGATTCGTTTAGTGGAGTTACCCTTCAATGTCATCTAATGTTCTAGTGTTATTCATTGCTTGGTGGTCTTACATTTCATATCGTGTGTTCATTAAGTGTGACGTATTATTTGATGGTTTTACATTTCATATCATTGTGTTCATTGCTTGTTACGCATCGTTTAAAGGTTTTACATTTCATATCATCTCAGTTTCCTAAAGTATTACGCATCGTTTGGTGGTGCCACACTTCCATGTCATCGTTCCACACGATGATAAGAAATGAAATGTCATCAAACAATGCGTAACACGCAATGAACACACGATTGCATGAAATGTAAGATCGTCAAAATCTGAAAGACACTCAATGAATGGTCAATGAAATGTAAGATCGTCAAAAGCTGAAAGACACTCAATGAATGGTCAATGAAATGTAAGATCGTCAAAAGCTGAAAGACACTCAATGCATGGTAAATGAAATGTTAGATCGTCAAAAGCTGAAAGACACTCAAAGAATTGTAAATGAAATGGTAGATCGCCAAACGCTGAAAGACACGCTGAACGGTAAATGTCACCTGATATTTAATAGGGTCATATACAATTAATTGAGGAATATAGGAAAAATGTTGCTGACCTACCCTGATCGCAACTCATCAACCCAAACTGGTTTATATAGGCTTAAGTAACATTAAATCTGATATTACTTTTATGTTAATGGTCATTATAAAATATATATATATATTTTTTACAGAGAAGGATAATTTTGCTTGTCTCAACTCGGATTTCTGTGTAGCAGAGCAGCGCACTTACAGACTGAGCAGCGCACTTACAGACTGAGCGGCGCACTTACAGACTGAACAGCTCACTTACAGACTTATCAGCGCATTTACAGACTAAGCAGCGCACTTACAGACTGGGCAGCGCACTTACGGACTGAGCAGCGCACTCACAGACTGAGCAGCGCACTCACAGACTGAGCAGCGCACTTACAGACGGAGCAGCGCACTTACAGACTAAGCAGCGCACTAACGGACTGAGCAGCGCACTTACAGACTGAGCAGCTCACTTACAGACTGAGCTCCAAATGCTCACGGTAGACCGACCATATGTATTTATTGTAGAGACAGTAATTGTCGTATTTATGTTTAATATCCAATATAATAATCTTTATTTAACTTTAATTATATTAAATATTAAGTTAATATCAGAAACATAAAGATGATGAAATAAATATGAATTTCGTTCTTTCTATGTCCTGTGTACGAATACTGTTCATATTGGAAATGTTTTAACATAAATTACAAATTTGTGATACAACATCCGTGGGAGATATGCTATACATAAATAAATGCAAACATTTCCATTTAATCGAATAATAATTTTTAAAAGCAGAAGAATGTTAAGAATCAGCGGAATGTATTTTACTAAGATGAGTATATCAAACAGGTGTAGCACCTTACGCTAAGGAACCATGTATAGGAGGTTTGATTGATTGATTGATTAGTGATTTACGCCACATACATTTATTTATATTCATATTATATATTAAGAGATAATTCCAATCAGTAGCAACCCAATCGAAAAAAGCTTGTATAGAAAAAAGATGTATTTTTTCATAGATTACATTGTCTTAATTTCAAAGCATCCCTTTTAAATCGTGACGAATGATTACCAAAAAAAAATATGGCAGTAAATATAATAGCTGTAAACTACAACGTCCATAAATGAGCGAAATGATGAGATGCTTCAAAAACGTTCTTTGCTGGCCCACCTGAAGCAAATGCAAAGACCCAATATATCTTCTGCTCTTTCTTAAGAAATTTGAATCATGTGTAGTCACTAAAAAAATTCGTTATACAAATAACGAAGAACGACAAAAATCGGGATTCGTTATACAATTAATAAATAACAACAAAAATCGGGATTCGTTATACAAATAATGAATAACGACAAAAATCGGGATTCGTTATACAAATAATGAATAATGACAAAAATCGGGATTCGTTATACAAATAATGAATAACGACAAAAATCGGGATTTGTTATACAAATAATAAATAACGACAAAAATCGGGATTCTTTATACAAATAATAAATAACGAAAAAAATCGGGATTCGTTATACAAATAATAAATAACGACAAAAATCGGGATTCGTTATACAAATAATGAATAACGACAAAAATCGGAATTGGTTAAACAAATAATGAATAACGACAAAAATCGGGATTCGTTATTCAAAAAATTAATATTGACAAAAAACGTGATTCGTTATTCTAATCACAAAAGTTGATGATGCTGCCTTGAATGAGAGGGTCACCTTACATATAGTATGGCGACCAATAATTTGTAACTTTTTATTATAGATGGCGGTGAAGTGTCGAGGTCAGTAGTCAATTAATGTTTTTGTTTTTAATTAACATATGTATTACTTTAGTATTGGGTTTATAATGTAATAATGGTAAACCACGGACATCAATGGTAAGCAAGAATAATAGGAACAGGCCAGGAATTCCATTTTGATGAAGACTAGAATTTGTCTGGAAGACACAATAGACTAGCACATGGTAAATCATCTTAAAAATATTTTTTTTCCACAAATATTTATAGAATAAGTTCACAATAGAGGTCACATACATGTTGTGTATGTAGGAATTCCCATTCATCATTAAATCATGACACAGACGTTCTTTCCTTACCTTGCCGCGAGGAGTGGTGAAGGCAACATGTGCTGGTCGAATCACACGTATAACGTGGACACTATAATACAACCAAGTCTGCTCATTCTATTATAATTCCCAACCTGTTACATGGCCTGGTCGAGATGAATAAGCTGAGCGTAATCCGGCAAAAGATGTTAGCAAAGGTTTGTTGACAAATCCATTAGGGCGTCTCTATATGGAGGAAGAACTAATTGGACTCTATCGATTGACTCCCACCCATCAATTTTACATTACATTCTTAGCTAAAAACGCGGTTTGTCTTAGATGGCTGCAGTTATAATAACAGGTTGGACCAGCAATGTCTTTGTGTATAGACCACAAAGGCAGGGAGCTCATCGGACGACAGCATTATAAACATTCCCTGCATTATTAAGCTATTGCCGCCTATTGTAATTGCTGGGTCGCCCAGGGAACTTCCGTACAAGAAAACAATACCCTTAAGAAATCCAATATATTAATGAATAATGGGGAAGAGTATACACCTGACTTATATTCGTCATTAAACGATTTGTAAAGCGATCATCTGTCATGATTTATGAAGGATAATTAGGATACGGTTTATTTATTTACCATTAGTATTATTCTTAGACTATGTATTTTTAAACGAGTATATTCATGTTCCAGAATATAACGTTACGCTTGTTTAGGATGTCTTGACATGTCATTATTGGAGGCTCTCTTTAACACAGAAACTTATTCTCCTTTTCGTCAGCACTTGCACATTGTAATGGATCTCCTTCTAATTGCTTGTTAATTCAATCAGGGATACAAACTTTCTTTTTACTGTATAATTTAAAATCAGTTGACGGTAAATTTTGACAATTCTCTCCTGATCGACGTCGTTAAGTAACGGCGAAATATAGTTATGGTCTTGGTCTTTCAGAACACCCGTTGTATCTAGTCCCTTATGCAGACGAATATAAATCTGTACCATATATTATGTCTATATTTTTGTAAAGCTTGAATACTCAGGAGTACATATATATGAATGTGGTGAAATTCCAATTATTATTTCTAAAACATTACCAAATGAGTAAATGTCAACAGAGAAAAATTGGCTGCATTTTTCATGGTTTATTTCTAGAAGTCCGATAAGGCTATTAGTTTATCGAGTAGAATAGTCCTCGAACTAGTAAACGGTGCCTCATTTTCAAAAATTTTGATTAGAACGATTCCATTGGATTTTTGTGTGTATCCAACCTCCTCTTATAAAAATGTAAAATACCATCTTTCAGAAAACATGAAAAAAAAATCAAGGACGAACTTCTAAAAAATGAGGGACCGTTTACTAGATCGCATTGTACTCTTTACAATGGTACAAACTTGAAGTTTCTAACATGAATAGTTTTCTAGAAATACGCCTTGCAAGCCTGCTGAAAAATGAATAGCCAGAAATAGACAATTCAAGTTTTGCGACTTGGATATATGATCATGGGAAATGAAGTGAATAAGTGTTAGCCACTGAACGGCCGAACAGCAGAAGAACCGGAAGGTAGTTTTACTGGCCAAATGGTCCAGTGTTCCGCTTCTACTCTTATTAACCCATTTAACCGTCGACGTTAATGGCAAGAAGCAATGACAAGACGCAATACAATAGCATCTCAAACAGATCGGCTTCAGAGGGAACCAGGGAAACAAGAAACCCACACCAACAGCCAGCGATTAGAGGTTCCATACCCACAGAGGATGGTTTAATTTAATCGGACGTACATTTTTCATTAAATGAGTTAATACGACTAAAATCCAATTTGTTTCACATTTAACTTCACATAAAAACTCCAAAATGGTCAACCAAAATATTTGATTTTAATTCGGATTGCTTTCGATACTCAAGACCCTTTCAGAAAGGTAATGTGTTCCCTATAAATAACAACAATACAGTGCTTGACGAATACCACATATAACTAGTAATTGCACAGTGTACAAATGTAGCTTTTGTGTTCTTCAACATATAAGCTTTAGCATAAAACCTGTGTAATCTACAAGTGTAAACGGTTTGATTGCTCGGTTTGCAGCGTCCTACTCAATTATTTAATGAAAATGACATTTACATTGCAGGTGAATGGCGAAAATTTGCCTTTACACCTTAATGTGAAAATGCCGCTTCAAATCCATGAGCGATTCATTGGCGAGCAACAGGCAACCATTGCAAAACTAACTGAGCCAATACTGACCCCATTTACAAGCCTTTTGTGGAATTTGTTTTGTTTAAAATTATATTACCATAACGCCGCTGCTGTATAAATTCAATATTTTACAGGGTGCTGTTAGCATTGCATTTCCGTCAGGCGCTTTCGGTAAAAATAAAGCACCGAGCCAGTAGGCGTGATTATTTGCACATTACAAAAAACGATCGAGCACAAAGTAGTGGTCCTAACATTAAAGTGAGGACAGAAATGTCGGCCAATTCCCATGACACTCACCATTTCCTGTATCCATGTCTAGCTGGTCTCGTTTATAATCATTATTCACTCGATAAGCATCTCATTTCACCTAAAGCACCCCCTTGTTCTGATGACGAGTTCCTGTATGCACAACGCGCTTTACTACAACTGCCAATGGTGTTACATTCATGATGGTGTGGTATAGTAGAATATCAATGTTAGTTTGATCAGGGCTGTACTCAGAGTCATTTCACACCAGCTTGTCAGCTCAACGGGCGAAGGACACGAAGCTCTACTGACAACAGACTGCGACAAGATGCAAGGAAATACACAAAACATGACAAAGTTGCATATAAAAAAAAAACACACTCAGATAGTATCATGTGTTTAGGGAAGCCCATCCCTCTCTATCTCTCTCTAAAATGTGAGAACAGCATACCTAGCACACAAGCATCTACTATACAAATCCGAGACAAACTAGTTATTTTCATAATATAGATCTGGAGGTATTTGTTGCTGAATAACACGAAGGGACAATGTAGGTTGGATACAATATACGAATATGTCCGTATGAAGGTTAGCCTAATATTATGACTACCACGGAGGAGTTTAACATAGTTAAGCAACAACGCCGAAGGAAGGTACCAAAGTTTCGGTTTATTGATCAAACCATCATCGGAAGAGCTGAAAACCAAAAACGTTGAGTCAAAACGAATCCAGTACCTTCCTTTTGAGTTGTTACTATTCGTTAGATTAGCCTACATTCCTTAGGGTAATCGTGGTAGTGTTTTGATCGTTTCTTTTAATGATGTATTTAAAGGGAACCCAACTGTTTTTCGAGAGCAACTTATTATTTTTATTTCACATTTTCAAAGACAACCATCTGTATAGCACTTGCAATCGAATTAGCATGGCCGTTAATTAGTTAATTTAAAAAGCAGAACTGGCGTTATTGTTCGAAAACACGGTAATTTTATCATTTAGACGTGGTTGTCCCCTTTTGCCAGATTTTTTAAAAACCGCATTTCAGCTGAAAACGTGCTAAAAGTAGGTGTTACTCAAAGAGCAATTTTGATATGTATATAACAGATTAACATTGCACTTGAATGACCAAGCTTGTGTATACACCGTATTGTTACAGATGCCTTTCAATGCATCCATAAGCAAACGGTCACACTGGTGACCGACCGTTTTTTCGAACAATGACGTCAGTCCCGCCTGTTATTACAAATTAAGTAATTAACTGCTATGCTTACTCGAATGCAAGTGCAATACAGATGTTTGTCTTAGTAAATATGAAATAAAAATTATAAGTTTAGGTCGCAAAACAGTTGTCTTTTCTTTTAAGGATATTTCACCCACGCGACATTCTGTTTATCTGTTTGATTGGGGTTTAACGACATTCTGTTAGTCGGCCGTTTTCTATGCGAATGAAAGCACCAAAGACGCCACCGTTAACACACGACACGATGATACAAAAGACAATAGTACGCGGACTTAGACAAGTGTACAACATTGCAGTGTAATACATCACAAGAGATCGGCCTACCGTTGCCACGTGAGAACACTGCAACCGGAAGCCATCACGCACCACCCGCGTTTTTTTACTGAATCTGTGTGGCCACTGGATTCTATTTGATGCACCCCCTCCATTTAACACAAAATGTCATGCCAGTCAAGCAAGCATGTTAATAGTAACGAGAGTGAACTACTCAACTATAGAAACAAAAAAAACAAAATTAAATCACAACCTTCTGTAGCAAGTTTAGATAGCAATCAGAAATAATAATTTATGAGAATATATATCTTTAAATCACATCCGTGTATTGAGCTCCGAACAAAATACGAATTTCATATTCATTGGAATATGTTTTCAGGAATATTAATTATGATACACAAGGCGGTTTCAGGGCTAAATATAGGAAACATTTAAAAATTTAAATTTAAAAAAAAACCCGTTATATTAAAATCACAGAATTTTAATAACATGCCGTTTTGAAACACATGGTTCTCTGTCAGAATATAGATGACCCCAATGTAAAGTATCTTATAGCGAAAATGTCGGAGCCGAAAGATTTCAGTGAAATCGATTTGGAAATGATTCGAAGTTGGATCATCTGAAATAGCGTTATGAGTTTGAAACTCGAATATTTGCATAACAAGGCCAGTGCTCCAACCGATTGGGCTATATATGTTTATCTATACCCTGGTCAATACCGTTTATTGGCTAACATTTAGCACGTGGTCACGCGATCATCCGACACGCAGCCAGATATATTGAGTCAACTGAAGGGCGCTAAAGACAAACACCAATCGACGAAGGCTATTTTCTTATCTGCTCTGCATTCCTTTCTGATAGTTTGATTAGGAGATCAACGTCACAACCGATTGTCATCTTCTCATTCTGCTCTTAAGTAAATATGGTGAAAACCGAGAGGAAACCGCAGCGTGATAATAGTGTTCGCCGTCTTCTCGTCTCGTACTTGCAAGTGCGCGCTGTCTACTTGCAAAAACGCGGGCAAAACTTGGGGATCCGTACGTTGTGAGTTCCGTCTCAGTACGGATTTGGGAGCACGCAGACACGCCGTAGCACTTTTGATGCATGAGGAACTTTTGCTGCGTTCGAGCTGCGGTCGGGCTACGGATTAACCCCCAGTACGGCCTCCCCCCAAAACGTACGGACTAAAAATACGCACGGTGGGTTGTTACCCTGGCTTTAGTTGGCCGTCCCTTGGTTGAGGTAACAAGATGGTCGCTTCTTATTGAACGCTGATAAGGATTTATTGCCTTAAACACATAGGAGTGAGACGAGAAATTTCTTGCCAAGCAAAACAACATTAGGCACGATTAAAGGTGTCATCTTGCATGAACCCTCATATACCCGACTGAGGTATCGCTACAAATTCATGTGAAAGTGTACTGAGTGTTGTTTTATAGTTTATAATGTCATAAATAATTAAACAGTTTAGACCTTTCAATTCAGTCTATATACCCAGTTATATAAACCCCAAGAGTCATGAGGCTCTTAACTAGCCTATGCCAATTTATTACTGTATGGATGTCTGTAGTACTGTGTATAGACCTCACCAAAAGGCCACAACAATGTTATATTTGGTATTCCTTACATGTACTTGGTGTCCTGATTTTTTAAACATGTGCTAAATGTTATTCTGAATGAAAGGTCGTTTTTATAGGATAACGCTGTTTCTCATTATTATCCTGAATTAAAGGTCGTTTTTATAGGATAACGCTGTTTCTCATTATTATCCTGAATTAAAGGTCGTTTTTACAGGATAACGTTGTTCCTCATTATTATCCTGAATTAAAGGTCGTTTATATAGGATAACGTTGTTCCTCATTATTATTCTGAATTAAAGGTCGTTTTCACAGGATAACGCTGTTTCTCATTATTATATCCTGACTTGCAAGCTGTCTTTTTACATCAAACAGCAGTTATCTCTATTGACATAAAAACATAAGATCAATATTATCTTCCGTTTAAAATTATTTAAAGTTATTGCAGAAATTTCATATTAAAAGTATAAACGTCCGGTTTAAGGCAGTTCGGGTCTTGCCTAGGCAAGATGACTGGGGCTCCGATTTACCATCCAATACACATTGACCTATATACCTAGAACCAACAATTTAACGTACAGTAGTTTCTCGATCAGCTATTATAAATGAGACGAAATGATTTGTTTAATTCCGGTAAAAAAGATTCAACCGTGATGAAGGTAAAGTGGGATAAAGGTAAGTCTCATCTAGTAGGAATAGTTTCAAACCAATAAACTAAAAGACATGAAATGTTATTTGCTTCACATCACAAAAAAGTACACATAGTATTTGTATTCATGTATATAGCTTCTTCAAACTAATCGATGGATGGACTTCAATAAAATATGAACTCTAATATTCGCTGACAAGTGTGTTACGCGCTCTTTCCGAATGATGCATGAGGTGCTAAGCGAGGCGAAACAATATTAAATATGAATTGTATGATAAACAGCTTTGTTCTGTATTGATTGGATGTTAATCGGCGTTTGAAACCTACAAGATAAAATGTTTATTTAATGTTGTTGAAATGCTTTCTTTACATTTAGTATGACATATTTGATTTGGGTTTGACGTAGTAATGGATTTATATGAAGGCGTACATGTGAAACAACAACTATGAGCTCAGCCTGTTGTTGTCGCGTCCCTGTCCAATCTGCCAGAGACAGTTGGGTTCGTATTTATGGCTTGTTTCGCTCTTTTGTGATTCGTTGTGAAATCAGTCACTTTTGTTGTTTGTTTATCATATTAAACATAAAAATAATCATAAGGATTTATAATTTCGACAAGATTCTAAACAGACGCCAACAGACACTTGTCACTTCTACAATCGACATATAACAACAAATCAACCAAAATAAAACTCACCTGGAATCTTTAACATATCCGCTGGCTTACTGGGAGATGTCATTTTGTAAAACTTAACATAGATGCCTTTGCTGCCGTCAAAACGTTTGTTATGTGGACATTCTGGAGCTTCGCAGCCAATGGCCATTTTTTGAATTTAGAAATTAACCAGCGCGCTTGCGCAGCTCTCAATACTTCCGTTCTATAAGACACGCCTTGACAGCATTGGACTCTCCTTATTTCGAAGACGCGACCTTTGACCCAACGTAGTAATTATAGAATCTCCCACGGCCGGGAGATTGCTTTGGGTCAAAGGTCGAGTGAATCCTTTAAACACAACTCCTAGTATATTGTTCTGCAGCTGTATGACATCATAACATTTCCCTGTGTATATTTTTGATTGTACAGAAACACAAGTTTGCTTGCCTCCGCCGTGATCGCTGTGATCCCAGGTGATCCGTGCGATCCCAGGTGATTCGTGCGATCCCAGGTGATCCGTGCGATCCCAAGTGGTGTCTGCGATGCCAAGTGGTGTCTGCGTACACTTTTTAAAAACTTTCATGGGATAACGTTCCAATGCCAGGTATACCAGATCACTCCATTTGCCATATACGGATATAATATATAATATGGAGGGTTATTTCCCATTTTATAATAACTATATCATCTAGTAGAATAAGTTTATCTAGGAGAATAGCCTGAAAAGCGTGCCTTTGCTCTATATGGTTCCAGTGGCTGTTTTTTTTTAAATCTGTCCTGTCACAGAAATTCGTTTTAAAAAGTACATATGCCAAAAAGCTTTCAGCCTGTCATTGTATTCTGTTTTGGTGAGTAAAGCTCTTATCACAACACTTAGTAGATATTTTATATGCGCCCAAAATAAGGACTTTTTTTGTAATTACAGAATCAAATGAGTTATTTTTCTGAAGAAGCCGAATTTAGAAGCTTTCCGTTAATCCCACCTCCAACTTTGTAGGCTAAGTGGTATGTTTTAGCTAACTAAAAGTATAACATTTAAATATTCTTCCAGAAAATTTAAATAAAGGGGCGGCATGCTCGCTGCAGTCGTAATAGTTTGTTTGTTATTCTAACCGTCCACGGGTTACGTGCCGTGCGCAAATACACATAACAAGGAAGATGACGGGGGCACACCTTCTTCGGTTTGAATTCGAATTTTGACCAGATTTCTCTTGGCTCGTAAAAGATAAGTACGCGTTAAAAATTTTCGTTTTTGCGGCATTATTTTAATTTATGAACAAACTTTGATACCACTTAAAATCGTAGCAATCTGAATTTA
>JAVFBX010228507.1:0-10957 GCA_034783855.1 Mopalia kennerleyi | reverse complement strand
TATATGAACCATCTGATACGGATAAATATACGATGCCTCTGTATCTGTGTGGCGAGACTCATAGGTATATGATAAAACACTTTACATAATAGTTATGTTGTTATTACATCTTTGGCAGTACACAGTCATCAAATATTAAGTGAAATGCCCTTAAATATTTCAGTTAAGCATCAATCACTCTAATAATAAATAATGTCAGAAACATAACTTATTAAGCTCCATGTGCAATGGGTAATGAATTTAAGTACTTTCTGAGCTATTTTATATATTTTCACTAAAAACCTAACTGTTCCAAAGTGGATGTCTCCTACATGTATAATATAATTTTGTATTAAAAACTACAGATAAAGAGTGAAACCATTGTCAAGACTTGCTTTGTTATTTTCTCTATAAAGGTGATGCTAGTAAGGGGACATTACTGGCCCACAATTTAGTAGTGAAGGCATTAACCAGAGAAGTGTTGGAGCAATATGAAGATGAAACACAACTTCCCATGGTAATATAGAGCCTTATAATTATTAGGTCAAGAGCAACCATAGACAATCATGCAACCATAGTTTGAGTGAAATACCATGTCTTAAAGAAATTTGAAAAAAATAATGATTGAGCCTTGTGTAGAATTTGTAGAGAACTTTGGGATCTTAGTTAGTTTAGTGATAGCGTGTGCTCTTATTCATCTGACATCAAAGTACCATTCACCAGATCGAGTCCGCCAGTCGACCATCAGGTATATGAGAGAGTCATGTGTTGTGGCCCTGGCAATGAATGCTGAGGTGGTTTTTATGACGTTTCCTCCCTCTGGCTTAGGACAGTTTGTTTGAAGAGTAGCACTACTGTCTCTTCTTAGCACTGGAGGATAATTAACTTTCCAGCATTATGCAAATGCTTGCTTGTCCTAGTGTCAATTATTGTTGGACTACAAAGCCGTCATATGAGTGAAATACCCTTAAGCATGGTGTAAAACACCAATCAATCAATTCTCCCAGTTTTCCATCGTAATAAAGTAAGGTGCAGTGTTAAGTGGACAATCCGTCTTCATACACATATAAGTAAAATACCATTGACTGGCATTGAGTACAACGTTAAACCCCAATCAAATAAACAAACAAACAAAACTTGTCTTTGTCAGTATCTAGTCTTAATATTTTGAAAAAGTGTCGGCACAAATAAATGTATAATCAAGGTTTTGTAGCATAAACATAGAAAAATGCTGGCCCACTTTTATTTACCTTTTATACTCAGTGAAAATTTCAGCCCTGTGGCTAAGGTAGAGCAGCAATGCTGTCTTTATTTGGCACTGGAGGGAGATTAACTTTTCGAATGTGTCACAATAACCCACATTTTATGGTTGTGCTAGTAGTGTCAATTATTGTTAGAATACTGGTAATATTCTAACAATATAAGTGACATACCTTAAGCGTGGCATAAAACATCAATCAATTCTCTTTTTTTTCTTCAATTTCAGCTGTTAGAAAGTGTTTCTGAGCTGGTGTCGACGGCCAAGTCTTTTGAAGAACAACTAAACTCCATTCCATTCAGGCATAGGTCAAGTGTTACAGGAACAAGGTATAGTTATTTTCCCTGTCTTGTTTTTAATAAGAAACAACTAGGTAAAAAGTCATCAACAGTTCACATTGATATCAACAGGTGTAAACGTTTTGTAGTGTGTAAATTGTTTTCTTTACATCATCTGAATTGGACCAATACACCTTTGTCTGTAAACTATCCACTATGCAGACTTGCCTATGATCAGAGGTTTTCAAAAAATAAAAAAAGATAATCCATAAAATGTTGAATTTTATGTGTTATTTTCGTTCATCCATTTGTCTTGCAAACCGTCATATGAAAGAAATACCTTAAATACAATGTTAAGCCCCTATCAAACACAGCTCTGTGTGTTTGTTCTGTTAAAAATAATATATGTTTGTGTTTTAATTTTTATAAAAAGAATGTCCGCCTTTAGTTGATATGAATGTAGATGTTTAATGTTGAAAAACATTTTGTATTTCAGTGTTTCAGTAGATTTTCTGAATGTATCCAAAGTGCAAAAGTGTTCAGTGACCTTTGACCTGACATGCGACCTGTCTCCCCTGTCATCAGCAGATGTCCATATCCACACCGTCATGGGGTCTATAGAGTAAGATATTTTTATTATGTCCTGACACAGTCCACCTTTACTTTCCCTTTGTATAGGATTTATTTTAAAAAGTCTTACATGTATCTTAACTCTGGGACTTAAATGGGAGGATGCACCTTGTCTTTCTTTAATGAAAGTGCACTGTTTGACGCCAACAGCTCCTGTCAATTTTGTTAAATATATCCTCTATGCGATATTGTAGTATCATGGGTTTACTGGCTGGAGTTTGTTTGAATTGTATAATGTAACCATTCTATGAATTTTGAAGTTGTATTGCTAAACAAGTCAAAAGATGTATAGATTCCAACTCGTTGTTTATTTTAACGCAACATTTCAGAGTTCATCCACACATGGTTATTTACCCTATAATATGCTTGAAAAAGGATGTCTGTGTAAAAACTGAAATGTTGTATTAAAAATCCACTGGAATTGGGAATCTATACCATCAGAGTTATAATGTATAGTTATTATGACTCATTCAAACTCTGTGGGGACACTATAGGAAATATTAATAATTGACATCAATTAAGTTGTGAGTAATATTAACCTCAGGCTTGCTTCTGTCCTTATTTTCAGTGAGGCGGCCATCTTGAAAACTGTAGAGGCAGTATCACCAGTCACATGTCAGCAGTACCTCCTATCTTTGGTCTTAGCAGTCGATCAACTTATAAAACATGGCGATACGAAGTCACACTGGTCATAATCTTAAATGTAGTACCGTTTAATAAAGAGACTATGTTAGGCTGATGATCTTTGTTGTATAAAATGTATTTAATATTCCAGAAGGGGTCATTGTAGTTTGATCATGGATCTATTTTCTATAAACTGACCTAAGTAGCAAACTTACCCCCAAGTCATAGATAGACATGTATATATTATAATACAGGAGATAATTCATCGACATCCATATCAGGGGCTTAACCAGAAATCAAAAGTATGGTGTCCCAACATGGTCATTTTGATTCTATTTTCAAATAACTGGGTGTCCAATTTGACAGTTTTCCTATCTCATGCATGTTAAAGTGCCTTAAAACAGGGTGTCCAAATGAGGCAATTGTTCACTTCAGGGTGTCCATTTGGATGGGTGTCTGCCTAAGCTCTTGATCCATATGCCATATAGAAATATATATTAAGAATGAGGACACATCAGAGTTATTATAATGCAATATGTCAGACATTCTGAAAGTTGATAAATCCTATAACAGAAGGTATGAATCTTCTAGAAATATATCAAAACATTATGTAGAATTATAAAAATGAAATTAGTTGGCAGAAAATTTGTTGAAAAGATTGAAAAAAGAGTCTCTTTTGTTTAGGCAGCATTTGATTGAATGTATATAAGATTTGTACAGTTTTAAATTTCCTGGGTATGTTCCTATTTATAGCATGTGCTTTATGTTTATATTTATTATTACATATGTATTATGTTCTGATTGATTGGCAGGAGTTATAAATTATCTTCAAAAAGTTCATTTACAACAGCTTTCTTCCTCCCTGCTATTTACTTAAGTAAATTTTAAACTGTTTGCCTAAGGAATAATTTCCATACTAACTTTGTCAATAATTTCATTGCTGTACTCTTCAAACTATGCTTTGAAATCGAGTGACAATACTGCTTTTTCCATTATCTTTGAAAGCTTCCTTGAAATCTTTCGGGAGAATCATACTTTCATGATCACCTATATTTATGTTAATATCTGACATGTGTGCCCATGTTACCTGTACAAATTTAAGCTTTTCTCTATTTTGTCATAAAGCATTTTAACATTGTCAAGTTCTGTAGATACTAGAGAAATTTACCTTCTCCTTAACGAATTACATTTTACCATTGTGCTTGTGTGGTTTTTACTGTTGGGAGTAGATTGCTGTTATATAAGTGAAATACCTTTGAGCCTGGAGTTAAACACCAATCAACCATATTCTGCTTTATAGAAAATTATTGTTAACCCATTTGACACAAAATCAACTACTCAAAATCTCCTCAAATTCTTACATTACATTACTAGTTCGGAAGCTATTTAAAATACTTGGAAATGGTGTCTGACAGACAGTTATATAACACCACCATTTGACGAAAACATAAATTTGTTCGATTACATGCTGTAATTATGTCACAACAAGCAAAAAAATAAGGATTTGTCATGGACAGAATTTGAGGTGATTAAGTATCATTGGTTGCACATGTGCAATTTTATGAAAGTGAATTGGAGTACTAAGCACTCATTGATGTCATTGTATATTTGTGTGAGATTAGATCACTCTATTATAGAAGTCTACTAATTAAATTTTGTAAAACTAACAGTATATTTGAAAATATTATGTTGTGCTTTGGTTTATATCCTAGTATTGTTAGTTGAATGACTAAACTAATGAAATATCATGCCATCCTTATATATTCATATCCCATCAATAAACTTGTTGAAGAATGATGAAAATAGTCTTGTTTATATTTTGTTCACGTTAAATATTTCCTGGCATAAAACACCAATGAATCAAACAAACAATATTTCAACAAGCTTATTCCATGGATTCATGATGTTGTAAATATCATGTGATATCATTCAATCGTCAATAATAACACAACACATGAAAACTGTTTTCTTTCATATCAGCTTTTAATAATAAAATAAAACTCTTCAAAACAAAACATTTGTTATGTATATGCTATTTGTTTACGCACAAAACAAATGTATTGCAAAGGATAATACTGGACGGACATTTAAAAAGTATGTAAGATTAATAAAAACTTTGGAATATAAAAAAAATTATGTTTTAATCCATTAAAATAGCCATACACACACAAACATTTTAACATGGGCAAGTTACAAGATTTCCAAACTTAAAACATAACTTTGAAGTCCTGAAACCATACATGAACAAATTGCATATCAAGATGTGGACATATCATTAGAAATGGTAGTAAAGCTTTCAAGTTAATGATAAGAAAAACTCTTTGTATACTCAAAGCTATTCCATATTTAATAACACAAATAAGCTCATTCTAGTTATGCCAAATATCTTAACTTTTAAACCTGTTTAAACCCTTTTAATCATGTTTCTTATGTTCAATTTCAAATTCAGCATTCTTTTCCATCTTCAAAGCAGACTTTTTTGTCAGTAGTTTGTGTGGGAATGCCAAAAGTGTTAGACTTCTCTGCATATCTGCCCTTGGATTCCACTCTATTCCTGTTCTCTATGTTATATTGCATCTGTTCCCTTTTCTCTAGAAACAAATTTTCATCATGTTCGTAATGCGGTACTCCTCCAGTGCTGGCATTCTGAAGAATAAGATTAATAAAAATGTAATAATTAATACATTATGAAAATTTATCAACTAAAATTATGGCAGTGTTTTCTTGATTCAACCTGTTGATCTAAATAGCTAACATTCAAAACACTGACTTGGCAATTTAATAATTGAAACACAGCAATGGGAAGGAAACTTTGATGGCAGAATTTCAATGAGTCCACAGCACTTTTCTGATTTTAACTAAAACAACACATACAAGAATATGCTTCTTGTTTGGACAGACATAACAAACATTCCAAACAGCCTGCTAGGTATACTATAAGGAACTTGAACAACCTTGATTCAACACTAATATTCTGGATACATACAGCATAGGCTCTGATAAAATCATGAAATGGAAGAAAAAAAAATGGAATGAAAAATGAATTTTATTGTTTATAATACTACAATTACTGTCTCTATAAAAGTGATACTTCGTTGATGTTAAATAACACTTTGTAAGTCTCAAATTGCTCCATGCCAAAGCCATTCGTTTCTATTATGACTTTATGTATGAACGTGCATCCTTTCACCATGCAACACAATGGCTGTGTCCTTGGTCATCATGTTTCAAATAACGTCCTTCTATGCCATGTCACCCAGAAATAGCGTCTTTTTTGTTGCAAATGAGTGCTTTCATTAAACTCCTAGTCCCTGGCCGTGGCTTAGTGGTTAGCATGTCTGACTACTAATCCTACTTCAATGTACCGTCTACATGTTCAAATCCGTCTGTTGACCATTAGGTATAGGAGTGAGTCACAGTATGTGACCCCGGTAATCATTTCATGGGTTTTTATTTTTACGAGGATTCCTCTGACTCCGTTTTCCACCATATTCAAGCAAGGAACCGTGTGAAATAGACAATCCCTTGTCAATAAGTCCAATACCTTTGAGTTTGGCGTCAAATCCCAATCAAACAAACAAAATTCATAGCATTCTGAAGTAAGCTTATAGATGACTTGGGTAAAAACATTTACCTTTATAATGATGTTCCTATTTTTCATATCTGTCTTCCACTCTGGAACATAGAGACGTGGTATAACTGGGTGCTGACAGGAATATTGTGGTATCCTACAATTGGAAAAATAGGACAAAGTTATTTGGTATTTACTACTAAATTACTTTATCCTTTGAAATAAAAAAAGTGAATGAACGTATGGTTAGTTTTGTTTAAAAAAAATACTTCTAAGAGGGGAACAATACAATAACAAATGAGATCGAGCAAATGAAATGAATATTTTGGGTACAGCATTATTTATAACATCTTGGATGATTTGAAAATTGGAAATACATAAATTAAATAGGATTTTTTTTCTTAAGATTAAGTATGAGTTTATTTTCCGCATGCCGTGGTTGGTTGGGCGACAGATTCATGTTGCCTTGCTGCCCGCCAGCTAAAGGGTAACAAAAAAAATGTGAAACTTTAAGACTCTTGTGCATTTCACAAGGTAATTGATAGGGTACCGGTACCTCTAGTGGGAGATAGTCACTCTCCTCAGATGTTTAGCATTTGCTGGAAGCTTACTTATAATGTCAAAAATCACTGTCCTACAATATTTAATAATTGTTGACATTTATTGGTGGGAGATCCAAATGCAAATACTTATTAAATATCAAAGCTGTGGGTTATTATAAACCGCTTTCTTGTTCTCTGAGGTAGTCATCTACTGAAAGAGCAGTTTGAAGAAATGGAGTGATACAGTAGGCCTACGATAACTCCAGGAAAGCCAAAGAACAATTTAAAACAAGTAAAGGAGAAGAAAAAAACTTGCCTTTGTCGTCCATATTTAAACATTGTCTCGGCAAAGTTAGGATTAATGGTGTTGGCTTGTTTCGGCATCTTCCAGCAAATGAATCGGTACTGCTCCAAATCTGTTACTGAAGTAAACTGAAACAAAAATCCCCGTCGCCACTGACATTTGTTTGGTCACGTGACTCTCCTTTGACAGCCACGCGAGATTACTCGAGATCAGAACCAAAATAATAATGGCGGAAAAATATATTGTCTTCGATTGGCATGTTTTTGTAAACAAAATACCACTACTTTTTTAAGGTTTTTTTATTTGAAATGTTTCAGGTAAGTAAATGTCAGTATATATAATTATTAGCAGCATATTTTAGGTCGGGATTGGGCGTTATCTCCAAACTAGCAGTTGTTGTTTCGTCGCTTTCGGACGATTTCCCCCCATCATGGCCCATGCACAGCTGGCCCAGATAGTATTTATGCCATGGAAATATAAACCAAGCGTTCACGTTTCAAACAAAAATCGATATTACTATATAGAAAAAGGGCTTTACAATATAAATGGGCATTATGTTTAGTTGACATCGAAGCGTGATACATCAAAAATCCAGCAAAAGACGCTGACTGCAAAGGTTATGATCTAAAGGATGCCAAAAACTACATGTACATGTATGATGTACGGCTCAGTAAACATGTCAGAGGTTGAGGAAGAATCCATTCTTCTTCACCATCATGTTTACAGGGCTAGGTTATATACATGCAGTTAGCTCTTTTAACTATTCATAGATCTATCTATCTGCGTTAGAACAACATGTCTTGAGCTCTCTGCTTTGGCCTTATATAGCCTACACTGTCTTGTATTAGGCTAAGTTATCCTCATGCGTGTTCCATCTGACGTTTTGTTTTTGATAATGCCTGGCGGCCAAAACAACATCAGGGATTATGTCTTATTGAAATCTTTCAAGGCTAAGCACTCCCAGTTTTGTAGGTGGCTGAGATAAACACCACTGAAACGCACAAATAAAGTGTCACAGATAAAATATGTACACCACAGCAATGCTTCTCTACCTGTTCACTTGCATTTACAATATCTGACCGTAATTTTTCAGAAATTTTTTGAATTTACGCCCGAGAAAGTAGACACATCGTCTTTAACACTTTCAAAACTCTGATCAACATCAAAACACTCATGACAGACGAAGCAAATCAGAGATTGGCTATTTTGTCACCGGTCAAAGGTTGACTACATGCAAATTTAATTAGGTCATGTTATTCCTCTGGACATTTATCATGTTTATCTGTGTCAAACACATCTTTAATAGACTGCAAAGTCTATTAAAGATGTGTTTGATTAAATCACTTCAGACAGAAAGCCGTATGAGCAGATCTCAGACTTAAGTTTTCACCCGACAGAGAATAACTGAAAAACTATCGTCTGAGCATATTGGACTAGTAATAGTTCACATCCAGATATCTGTCAAATATACACTATTTTGATTATATGCCATCGTTTTGTAGATGGTTAGTTTAACAGTTTTTTTGGCCAGATATAACAAAAATAGATGTTTCACTTAAAACAAGTTTAGTAAAAAAGTCAAAGCATATCACAACAGCAAGTCTATGCATGTCCGAGCCACTATGACTGTATACAGATTAGTATAAGCTTTTGACCAGGTTCTTCTTTCAGTTTTGTCTTGTACATTCGGTGCATTTTAGTCCTGATTTCTGTTTATTTGTCATTATACACATTAATTAACTGGCACTCTTTTCTATGGGTTCTACAATGTTAAGGACCAACTCAGTCCAACATTACAAATAACTTATATGACCACTTGAGAGTTTATGATTTTAAAAATATTTTTCAGCGTGACATGTACGATCCTGATGGAGAACAATATAGTGAAAGAGTTTCAGAAGTTGCGTATGTTTGCGAACTGTAGCTTTTTGAAAATGGATGAGTTGGTTCAAGATTTAACAAATGCTTTAGAAGAGAGTTCAAAGAGTCAACGTGGAAACAGCAGTGATAGCATAACAACTGGCATAATGTACCGTCATAATAAGAAGCGGCGCGGCAAGAAACGTCGTTCGAATCCGACCTTACTGTGGGAGTATGGACAGTTCAGTGAGGTTTCCCAGAGCAGTGTGGATGAAATGGCTCTGAAGGATTACATAGAGAATGTCTCCCGTCAGAGTGACTCCGATGACTTGGTTATCACACGACAAATCGCACAAATTACTTTCCCTCTAACCTCCTCCCACATCCCTCCAGTAGAGTCAGACTCCGTCACAGAAAATTTTTCCCCGATACGAGCTGAGAGGCGTAGACGGAAATTTACATGTAAGAGTATGGCTATAGACACCGAGACAGACACGAATGGAGCCATGACTGAATACATAAAACCACGACAGAAACGAATACGATCTAAAAATCGCCCGTTAAATGAAAACACACAGGCTAATTCTGATCACCCAGAAGACCTAGATGCTGAAAATTCTCTCTCTCCAATGGAAACCAGTCTCCAGGGTAGAGAGTGCACATGTGAACTGGTTGTTCCAGGAAAGCGAAAACGAAGCATCAAGTCCAGATGTGAAGTTCACGGATGTCGATGGCCGAGTGAATCGGATAAAACAGGGCATTGCATTACAAATGGGAATAAAATGGACACCGAGTATTATTCACAGTAGGTATTTTCATCTGTCAGTTGTGTACATGTCAGCTATAATGTAGTTATATGACATATCTAACTCCTAGATAATAAGATTAATATGCAATAAAGCCTGTTGAAATAATACTTGTTTATCTCCTTGACACAAATAAATTATAATGTCCCAACTTTTATTAAGTGACTTGTGGTGAAGCCACTCAATTCTATCTTATTTGTACCCTTTTTGTCTACCATCATGACTATTCATGACCAGATACAGAGTAGGTTTGCGGCTTTGGTCATTGATAACCTTCTTCACCTGATAATAAATGTTTTGGTTAAAAAGATGTATGCCTTAAAAACGTAATTCAGATATAATTTTCCTAAATCCCTAAATAAAATTTGTACATTTTTTTGTATATTTTCAAATTTGTTTTGACTTGAAACAGAGTCACCAGACTATACAAAAACAGCATCAGTCATCATCATGTTCATCTGTAATTTGCTAAGTTGCTTTATTTTGGACTCTCGGTTCAGGAATGTCTAACTGGTGATGTGCATGTTGTTTGTTTTTCCAGTGAGAGTAGTTCACTGAGTAGCAGTGAGACTGAGAGCGATACAGGGGTTGTGACAAATGATGAGAGCAGGGAAGGTAAGACTTTAACTTTAGTTCTAACTTCTACGCCAATAATCCTCTATCTTCTAAAAACAGACAGGGTCTTATTCGTGCTGTCAGCTACATGGCTTCAAAAGCTTTCTTAAAGAGCACTTGTAATGGAGTTTTTCTAATGCGTTGCTTGGGTTATGTTTCTATTGATAATCAGGGGTTTTTATAGACAAAAATTTCTCATAAACTCAATTTGATATTGCCTAAAACTCAATATGTGACCCGGCATAGCAAAATGAGTCGGAAGTCGCAAACGAACATTTCGATATACAATGCATTGACGGTGAGTAGTGCAAAATTTTCGAAATTAACATGTCCTCATTAAAAGCAACACAAGTATATCTTTTGTCAATTAAAAGTTTCATTTTCTGTAAGTGCCTTTAAACGGACGATTTATGAGAGGTAATCAACCAATATGCCATTAATTATCTTTAAATAAAGCAAAACAATCGCCAATTTACTTGTCTGTAAACAT